>BLKM01000764.1:644848-908520 GCA_013340265.1 Coptotermes formosanus | reverse complement strand
TACGGACAGTACAACAGAAATTCTGAGGTCAGGATACGGACAGTACAACAGAAATTCTGAAGTCAGTATACGGACAGTACAACAGAAATTCTGAGGTCAGTATACGGACAGTACAACAGAAATTCTGAGGTCAGTATACGGACAGTACAACAGAAATTCTGAGGTCACTGTACGGACAGTACAACAGAAATTCTGAGGTCACTATACGGACAGTACAACAGAAATTCTGAGGTCAGTATACGGAGAGTACAACGGTCCGCTTGCCAGAACTACGTACACTCGAAATAGGCAGACAGAAATTTCCAAGAAAATTCCCGTTTTGTGGGGTATGACGCCATTTACGTTGGTATAAGAACATCAACGTTTCGGAGCAACGTCTTCCTTCCATCTTCAGGGTAGTTAAAGAGACATCTGTGAACATCCTCAAGATAGAGTGCAATTCTTCGAAACGTCGGTACCCATAAAACAACATACATTTCAAATTTAATGCTGTAATCTTCCGTGTAGTTCACTATTATACAAATTTATCAATAAAATCAACTACTGCACAATTACATTTGTATAATCTCCGACATGTTTCGGCCGTAATTATTAGGCCATCTTCGGGGAGAATGTATATTCTTAACCAAGCAACATATGGTACATTAGTGCTTATTATTATCGATATATAAAAATCACTGTCGTATGTTAAAAGCTTATGTGTTAAAATCATTATTGGTACATATAAAAAAGCGGTTAAAATGTATTAAAATCTGTCTGCAGATATCTTGTCGTCAACATACGGGGAGAGGCCAGATTGCATTCACGTGGTGTGTATCACAAGTGCCAACTCTGTACTGCCCTTGGACTTTTATTCATTCCCCAATATGTTTTGAAAAATAAAAATTATGTACCTGAAGATGACCTAAATCGGTAGAAACATGTTGTTCTGTGTGATTAATGGAATTTAGTTGTATTTGGCGGATTTCGACCTGATTTCTGTAATAAACGACACGAAAAAGTGACATCGTTTAAAATCGAAAATGGAACATTTTATGCAAATCTATAAGAGCTAACATAGAAATATTTTCACTTTTATCGAATAGTACGCGTTAATTTTTGTGATACTCTAATTACTGGTTCTTCAATAAATACGTTGGGCGGGCATGGAATGGATTGATCTGGCTCAGGATAGGGACAGGTGGCGGGCTGTTGTGAATGCGGTAATGAACCTCCGGGTTCCATAAAATGTGGGGAATTTCTTGACTAGCTGAGAACAAGCTAGCTTCTCAGGGACTCTACTTCATGGTTTATTTATTTATTTAACTAGTTAGTTCATTAGTTATTCAGTCGGTCAGTGATATTGTTATTCGTATCGTGAAATGCTTTACGCCTTACATACGACAGCGTCACCCTGTACCGCAACCCTCTCTGTCAAAGTATGATCCATGTTCATAAGTAACAAAATCAGTTGAACGGGCGAATGAACACCACAAAATGAACAACTGATTTCCAATGCGCGTGTTTTTGAAGGCGCACCAAAATTGAAAAAAAAAAATCACAGACTTTTTGTTAGTTTGACAACACAATTTTATTCTCTTTTCTTTGAATTTCTGACTTTTTTTCCACATCAGTGCATGGAATAACACTTTGACTACAGATACTGTGTTAAGAATTTTAAACTTTTAAATCCATAGCCACTTATATACAACATATCTTGCTTCAAACGTGTCCGAGTGGAACACTGTAATATAGACTGACATTGTCTCTCATTTCTTGTTTTAATATTTATAGACCTTTGTATTTAGAACAAGGGGCTGGCCACCCCCAGCCTCCATTGAGCTCTGCCGTGTGCACAGCGTGGGATCAGCACAGCATACGGAGCTTGTCCATTATGCTCCGGGCTGCTGCCTTACTGGAAGGCGTATTATTTGAACGGCGTAAACACTGGGCATATTAAAAACAGCGAGTCAACTTGCTTTGCCTCTTTCCAGCAAATAAGGGTGGAGAAAATCTCATATGCTTTAACAAGACCAACACGTAACAACATAAAATTTCATTTCACTTTTTGTAAGTCATTTAAAAAATGCTGTATCAGTAGTCTAGATTATTTGGTATCTAATCCTTTCCACTGCAGTGCCTGCTTACATTTTGCCCAGCATACACCGTAATTTCTGTCAGCAGAAAATGCTAATCAGTTCTTATGTACAGGAACACTTTCAGTCGAAGCGAAAAATCAGGTGAAAATGAATTCTTTGCATTGTAAGCTAAGGTCTATGAATGATAAAACAGGTCAATAGAATGGAGATAAATGTGATGTGCTAGGTTCTCTCAGCGGTACTGTTAAAATATTTCCGTCGTCTAGGATATGACGCCGTGACTACTGTTCTATAGATGCTAACGATTCGGAGGAGCTTCATAATTCCACCTTCAGGACAATCTTGCACTACTTATGGTTGTACAATTACAGATTCCTTCTTAACAAGTCACTAGAAATTCGGCTAGTGAAGCAATTCCTTGTCTTTTTGGAAACCCCAAAATCATAAATATAGACATCCATGCATACCAACATATGCACAAAATAAAATCAAAAATAAAAAATAAGCTTGTACCCACCTAGACGTTTCGGCGATGCAGCGCCATCTTCAAGAATTTAAGTACAGATGAATACATAATGTCCATACATTAACCCTTTAAAGACGAAGCGTATCTGTTTTATATAAGGACTGAGTGCGTACCGCGCTGTAAACACACTCCACTTCGGTTATAAAAACCAATCTCTTAATGTTTTATAAGGCAAAAGTTGCTGTTTGTTCTGAGATCCGTACAAAACACATAAACGCAATGTGGGCACCACGTAGAATTTTTTAATGTTAAACCTGGTGGTACGTAAAGTTACCGCTAGGCTTTAAAAGGTTAATCTCTTTTTTTATGTTCTGTACACCGCGCATATTATTATACGCTTAAATTAAACCAACAAACGCACAAAATGTTCATAAATATATTTTATTTTATCACATATGTAGGAATGACAATATAAAATATATTTATCAACAGTTTGTGCATTTTTTGGTTTAATTTAAACAACGACCTCTTACGTAGAATATTAAAATCTTAATTTTATAAAATGTACAAAACAGCCGCCATAAAATACAACAACAGGGACACTTCGGTTAATACAATGTTGACACGTTCCTGTTTAAAATTCAAAGTTTTTATAGTACGTGCTGTCATATGCTTAAAAACATAAATACTTTTTCAAAAAAATTTAAATTTTAACCTTTAATTTATACACCACACCGTTTGTGTTTAGTGACACACCAACAAGAATTACAAGCAGACTGTCAGTTGTATTTTACATTTTATATCATTTGTGAGATCTTCCCAAGCAAATTTTACATTTTTACCGTGAGTTTTAAGTTTTTATGTAAACAAACACCTGATGATGGCCGGCTTGATCGAAACATGTGGCGTTCGAAAAAAATCAGAGCAAATACAGGGTGTGTCAGACGGAATACACAGCCTTATTTATGTAAAGCATGTAGACTTGACCTGTTCAGTCCAAAAGGGTGATGTCCTTACGGCGTGTGTGGGTGTGTTCCTGCACCATTACACTTCATAAGGACATGAAGCACGTGTCAGCATTGTATTAACCGAAGTGTCCACGTTGTTGTATTTTATCGCTGCTGTTTTGTACAGTTTATAATATTAACATTTTAACATTGTACGTAAGAGGTTAATGTATTGGTATTATGTATTCCTTTGCACTAAACCCTTGAAGATGGCGATTTATTGCCCTAAAATGTAGGAGAGTACGAGCTTATATTTTACTTCCAGTTCTATTATGTGCGCATGTCGGTATATATGTATATGTGCTTATGTCGGTATATACGTATATGTGCTTATGTCGGTATATATGCATATGTGCATATGTCGGTATATATGTATACGTGCTTATGTCGGTATATATGTATATGTGCATATGTCGATATATATGTATATGTGCATATGTCGGTATATATGTATATGTGCATATGTCGGTATATATGTATATTTACAAACACAATTCACGGAGTCAATAATCTCAAATTCAAAACAGTGTTCGTGACAACAACGCGTCACTGGATAATACTTTGAGTTACATTAATCCAACCCACAAATTCAACACTCTACTTATTTACGGCTCACTTTAATATTATCCTCGCCTTTTGGTCTGGAACTCCCAAGGAGTCTGTACCCTTTAGATTTTCCGAAAAACCCTGTATGCGTAAGCCAGGTAGTCATTACCTTGCGTACTACACTTCCCACCCATCAAACCTTCCTCTGAATTATCACCATAACAATAATTATAATTAATAAAAAGTGGGTTATTACGTGTTATTAATTAGATCGAGACATCAAGCGTTGCTGCAAAGCTAAGAAAATCGTTCATTGTCAACGAACAAGACAATGCAAATAAGACAGAATGATGAACTTCAAGGCAGGGGTGCACAGACACCGGTCACCAAGTCGCCATTACGACTAAATTTTGTACGGTGGCGCCTAATATTTGTCGGCCTTCAGCATGAAACTCCCCTCATGTCACCCTTCTCAAGCCTAGAATTTTGAGTTGACCCCTACATTTTTGGAAAATCTGTGCACCCCTGCTTTAAGGCTTTTGTATATTGCAGCGCTCCACATACAGTCGAATTCGGTTATAACGTCATGAAAGTGACTGAATATTTTGTGTCGTTATAAACGGGTGTTGTTACAACCGAGGAGTATACTGTTAACACCAGGGCTGTGGCGTCGGACTCGGAAGGTATTTTGGGTGGAGTCGGGGTCGGTAAAAATGTACCGACTCCGACCTCGATATAATATCTTAAATAGATACTAGCTACAATAACCATTACACTTATACTTAAATGTAAGTTATACGTATAAACAGTAGCCTGATGATTCACGTGGTGGCGATGAAATGTCTTATGATACCTTTTTTCACTTTAGTAGGTTTACCATTATCATATGATATATATCGAGCTTTTATGAAGGAGTCGGAGTCGGAGTCGGAGTCGGCGGTTTTATGTACCGACACCACAGCCCTGGTTAACAGTGAGAAATTTATTGGTACCACAGAATACCTGACGCTGCAGACGAAATATATAAACCGATGTCGTCATAACCGTGTTACACTGTATTTTGCGCTCGATCCTTCAGCATTTCCCTTTCAAGGGAACTGAACGGAACAACAGCGTGTACTTGACCCAGGACGTCTTTGTTTACGCGTGGCCATAATACTGTAAAACTGGATAGCGAGGACTTATTCTTGTCACTTCTGCTACTTTCGCCTTTATTATGTTTCCAATTTATGCCCATGTTTCCATAGTCTACACGTCCATCCTCACCCCATAACAAAGCAATTCATTTTACCCCCCACGTCATCCTTCTATTTTCACTCAACACGATGGATTGGCACATAAATTGATTTCTAGGAAGAACAGTGAAGTGTACCGTGTCTTTTCGAAAGGGAAAGTGACAAATTGGCAAAATGTAATACCTGAAGTTCGAGCTGATTCCCTTTGGAGTACGAACTTGAAAGCAATAAATGATCATTGCTTATCACCAATCTGTGCATAGAGCAGTAACACAAGGCTTTAGCACGAGGACGACTGCACACGCTAAATGAAAAGACTTCAAAAATTTTATATGACCACAAGAAATGTCACACGCCTTTTGAATTAACAAGGGATCTGACGTAACCTTTGATATTTTGTTCTCAGTATCACGTCTGTCACTGTAGATTCGCAGCACAGAAAAATTCACCTTTGACAGAGCTAACAAAAAGTGTTTCGAATTGAAAAGTGAAATTAACACGTGACATTTCGGACTATCAGAGCAGTAAACATTTCGTGCTATTCTTCGTAGTTTGTGGTAGCGAGGCAAATGATATCAGACAGATTTCTACCCAGAATTTGGACGAAGAAACGTCCTTCCCACGTGTTGGTAGGCCTGCCTGTACACCACATTACACTGTAATCTTGACGTTTCGCGGTTTTAGAAATTTACCACCGTTCTTGATTTTGTGTGTGTGCTCTAAATTCAGCTGTTTTTTAAAATAAACTACAGAAAAAACTAAGGTATTTCTGACGCACATTATGAATCGTCTTACATACCAGTCTATTAGTTTTCTATTATGCGTTGTCAGGCTTTCATCCTGGGTGTTGCTGAAACGATGGCATTTTGCTTATTACACAGCTGACTGTAAAATTGTTTCGACGCTTCAATGGAATATCGAAACGTCGAAACAAAAAGTATTGCCATATACGTAGTAATAACCCGAAATACCTTCACCTGACAGCAGTTTTATATTATTTACCTCCATAGTGAGGCGTAAGCCCTATACAAACTCAGCAAATGTACAGGTTTACCTATGAAATAAAAGCAGAGTTCGTGTACTTTTAAAAGCGTTCCCTCATTAACCCTTTAAAGACGAAGCGTATCTGTTTTATATATGGACTCAGTGCGTACCGCGCTGTAAACACTCTCCACTTCGGTTATAAAAACCAGTCTCTTAATGTTTTATAAGGCAAAAGTGGCTGTTTGTTCTGAGATCCACACAAATCACATAAATATACTGTGTGGGCAGAACGTAGAATTTTTTAATGTTAAACCTGGTCGTACGTAAAGTTACCGCTAGGCTTTAAAAAATTAAAATCGCGGGATAGCGGGATTTTAGGTAAGTCAACTGCTCATAGCCTGGAATCTAAGTAAGAGATATCTAGCCAACTCAGGCACTACGCATGGTGCCAACAGTTGCGGAAGCTCTACGTTCTAAAAAAGAAGACTCTTGTATTTACTCATATCTTAAACCTGCAATTCTTCTGTGCAGATTTATCCGGCAATTTGCGAAATTACGCTTCCAACATCGTCACACATTTTAATTCTACAGACAGAGTCAGTAGTCCAAGGAAGTGCGACGCTTCATTAAACAGAATTTACTCGATCCTAATCCAAGAGCTTTCAGAGTGATAACGAAAGACAGCTTCGTCTTCGGCAGACAGACAGACAGGCAGGCAGGCAGACAGACAGACAGACAGGCGGTCTTTCGAGGTCCGCAGTAATTGGAAACCTCACGTTGTCATCATTACACAGCTTTCCTGACAGCCTGAAGGCAACATCAAGGGATCACATAAAGACGACTATTAAGTACTAACCGAGCTTCAAAAATACAGGCGAATTTATCTTCGAGACTGGAGAGCATATATTTAAAATAGTCATTTATAGACCACTAAAGTACGTGATATTTTTAAATTATGTCATCCTGTTGTGTTGTTTATAGCAGAAATCAAGTCGAAATCCGTTCAAACACAACTTAATTCCGTTTATTATACAGAACTACATGTTTCGACCTATTTCGGGTCATCCTCAGGTTCACAATTTGTGTTTAAAACATTGAGAAAGGAATATAAGTCGATAAAATATCACACCATTATAGCAGTGTGCTAGAACCGCTATCCACACATAACATTCCCGATTATATCCAAACAATTTTAATATTTTAATAGTTTTAATCTTATTTTATGGACTTACATTCCTTCCTCAATATTTTACACACAAATTTTGAACTTGCGGATGACCTGAAATAGGTCGAAACATGTACTTCTGCATAATAAATGTAATTTAGTTACGTTTTGACGGAATTCGACTTGCTTTTCGATGTGACATCCTTCTTTATACAGGGTGCAGCAAAAGTCACTTGACACTAGAGGCAACATCGAGCGTCAAGTGACTTTTGCTCCTCCCTGTATATTGTATTTACCAGCAACCTTACAGTTATTTATGGCCTATTTATTGACATGAGTGTTTAGACGCTGAATTCCGCACCACTGTCAGTGTTATGTATTCTAATACATCTATAAGAATAAATGTGCGTTATACTGATATAGAAAGAAGGGTAATATGAGGCGGCTGTGCACAAATCGGCGACTAAATTTGGCATCGTGACGCCTAATATTTGTGAGTCCTCAGTATGGAACTTGCTTCATTCCACCCTCCTGGGGCACAGAATTTTGAGATGGCTCCTAGATTTTTAAAAATATATACAACCCTTATATACGGTAACGTTATTTTTAATAATCCCTTAGGTTATCTGTAAAAAAAGACAGCTGTACAAAATGTGACATATTCGAACACACCCTGTATAATATCAGTAATATTACACCTAAGGTGCAGCGGCCTCTCTGCAGAAGCAGCGCGCCATAAAGCTGCATAGGGAACTGAAGATACAGCTCCATACATTTTTAACTTTCCAACCGCATGTGGTCACTAGTGGGCTGTGAGCTCAGACCACTTTATTCCCTGGTAAAGAAACACCTGCTGGGTTTCAGGGAGGGTGGGCTCCAGTGAGCCGGCGAGGAAAACCACAAACTGCAGGACAAGTGACATGACCTTACATTCAAACATGCAGGTCACTATACATGTTTCTGTGTCA
Source organism: Coptotermes formosanus (assembly GCA_013340265.1). Lineage (NCBI taxonomy): Eukaryota > Metazoa > Arthropoda > Insecta > Blattodea > Rhinotermitidae > Coptotermes > Coptotermes formosanus. Next base: position 900,071 of record BLKM01000764.1, on the reverse strand, counting down.
TGGAATTCGCTGGATGAAAGAAACTACAGCTGATAAAGTTGTACGAACTTTATGGAGAGAATTACAAAGAAACTGTGTCATTTTATTCTATAGATTGATGATTTATAATCCTCCGGGATCCTAAAGGGTGCCATGCCAATGACTAATGGTTTACTTCCGGCGCGAGACATCAGAAGTGACTTTTGTTTACAACAGGAACGGTTCTAATTACGTTATTACATCATTTAACCTTTTAAATCCTAGCGGTAACTTTACATACGGCCAGGTTTAACATTAAAATATTCTACGTGGTGCCCACATTGCGTTTATGTGTTTTGTACGGATCTCAGAACAAACAGCAACTTTTGCCTTATAAAACATTAAGAGATTGGTTTTTATAACCGAAGTGGAGAGTGTTTACAGCGCGGTACGCACTGAGTCCTTATATAAAACAGATACCCTTCGTCTTTAAAGGGTTAATACTCAATCTGATGCTATTACATAACACAGATACCGTATTTTCGTCTCTTACGTCACCGACTGTTGAACCAATCAAGTGCACGGTAGTCTGGTACCGAGGAGTCATATTAACTTTGATACTACACATGCATGCACTCAATTACAGTGTGTCAGCACAACCGTAACACACAGTCCTATCGCTACGTTCTGGAAAATAGCGGACTGAGTTCAGGTGTCAACACGTTTCATCGCCAACAAAGTTTAAAGATCTAAATTAATCATTCAGTTGTCAGCGATAACTATGTATACCAGCTGTTTTTACATTAAGAAATTATGCATTCTGTCACAGAGCGTATATATCACTCACTGAATGCAACAGTGGCACATTTAAAAAATTGTGCATTTGGAGTTGTGCCACTGTTGCATTCAGCGAGTGACATAACCCCACCCAGCTGCAAAATATGACCGTAATATATTACCTCTACTGCAGAGGTGCAAAATCAACAGACTGGTCAGAGAAAAATGCTCTTATCTGCTTACTACAAAGTCTGCAATATAACCGACATCTACATACACCCTAATTTCCTTTGTATATAAAATGGTTAATTGGCTCATTGAATGCAACCGTGGCATAACTCCAAATGGGCAATTTTTAAAATGTGCCACTACTGCAATCAGTAAGTGACATGTCTTTATGTCTCAATACAGACAGATTATCTCACTAACATCTGTAACTGACTGGTATTTAAAAAGAGATGGAATACGTTCTCTGTGAGGTACGAACTGAAGTTTTACGTCGTGGAGTTTCGTTTAATGTCAGTTTTGAAATTGTTAAAAAACTGGCTGCCCCATTATGATCAGACACAGACATTCACGGGTTAGATGTAATTTTATATGCGCACTTTATTTCCCGAGCCTTTGATTCAGGTGCGCACTCAGAATTTTTCCTTGGGGGGGGGGGGGTCTGATCCTGATGCTCTATATAATTTATTTGATTTTAAAAATTGTGTTATAAAAATCATGCTGTAAGTACAACATAACGCTGTTTGCAACTGCATTTATATACATACGAATATAACTACATATTCCATGACTCAATCACAGTGTCCTGTCTTCTTGTTTTTTTAATTTTATTAATTTATTTTTCAAAATGTTGATGCACTAGTCATCAGCCGATTTCAGTGGCTGATTTCGGCTGAAGGGGAAGTCACGTAAATCTTTTGATATTATAATATCTACACAAAGTTTCTTTTTTAAATTTCGGCTTTGGGGGTTCGGGGACCTGCAGCCCTGCATCCCCCCCCCCTTCTTGGGTGTGACCTTGCTTTCATATCCTACATAAAAAGTGTATCCTATAAACTTACAGCCTGATTTTCTGCGGGTGACGTTGATTAGCCAAGCAACGTACCGATCATCCCCATGACGCGGGACCCTCCGTAACAGGTAGAGTCACATGGCTGACGAGAACTATCGCTTGTACAGGACTCGGCACTATAGTGCAGTGCATGGCTTTTGGCCGGTGGAGCTGGCGGACGGGCCTACTGGGTGTGGTTAAGTGGCGAGGGGTGGGTGTTTATTTGCTTGGATAAGGTCAACTGTACGGAGGGAGAGAGAAGGACTAGACCAAAACTGGTGCTGTCGATGCATTAGAGACTCGCTCCTAGCCTACCCTTTCAAAATTCCACCGGCCAAGAACCATGCACTGCACTATACATCACCGTGGGCACAAACGCCCTCCATTGTTTGATACCCTTAACCAATTACTGTAGCTTAAGCGTTTATTAATTCATTTAATTACGTCTTTTCAGCTATGTAAGTTATATAGCATTGAATGCACCATAATGAAAAACAATTGAGAGTAATCTGTACGGCACAGAAATTAACTGAAGAAAATCACGAAAAATGTCTAGAGAACAGCCGGGCAAGAATCGAACCCGGGACTTCTAGACTAAGGCTCACGTGTGATACGGTAACTTTCGTTGGTTTCAGATGTGCTATTTGCAGTTACATCTTACACAATAGATATGTAAGTTTATATCATAATTTCATATGCAGTAGTGTCAACCATGGCACGTCTCAAAGCCATAATTACCACACAGAAGTATCAACTGGCATATCACAAATATGAAAGTGGAACGGTAGAAAGCGTCGCATGTCCACAAATCACAGGGTGACGCACACCATCAAGTGACACTCTGTAATGGACACATATACCGCGAGTTAGTGCTAAGTGCACATGCAAACAGAGCATAAAACATTCTGAAGTCGTTCGGACATCTACAGGCGCAGCAACGAGCTAAATCAACCATTTTACACTCTCGCCCGTGTTATTATCAACATGAATAACCGATTTAATGCAACCAACATCTTAAGTACGTAACTGACTCTTCGCCGATCCCAGTGGCCGCGCCGTCTAAGGCGTAGGTCTGCGGCCGAGCGCTTGCTGGGATCGCGGGTTCGAATCCCACCGGTGGCATGGATGTTTGTCTTGTACAGTGCTTGTGTTGTCAGGTAGAGGTCTCTGCGACGGGCCGATCACTCGTCCAGAGGGGTCCTACCGACTGTGGTGTGTGTCTGAGTGTGATCAAGTGAAAATAAACAACCTCGACACCTACTGTCAGTAGGTAGGAGAGGTAAGGACTACGAAACGTGACTCTTCAATACCGGCCTCGGTGCATTGTACGGACCTCTAATACTTCACCTGCTGCCGGCCCCGATGTACCATAATTTCGTGAATACTTTTAAGAGTATTGGTAAAGGTAAAGCAATCCCATTACATGGCCTGGTCAGGCCCTGAGGGTTCCAGGAGGTTGATGCTCCCAGATTTCTAGACAATCGGCACCTGAAGGTGGTAAGGTTGTCAGCCGTACGCACCGGCCGCCTTTACCCCCCAGGAAATATTTCTGGTACTCATTTCTGTTAGAGGTTGAGTCGATCCCAGGGCCACAGTGCGACCGGAAGGATTATGAGTATTTTAAGAGTATTATGTATTTTAAAATCCCTCTGTCCTTAGCAGTAGCGAAACTTTAAACTGCTATCGTCATCTTAGGTTTAATTAGATGGCAAGGCTCCACCCCTTCTTCAGTTAACTGGCCTGCCTATACGACAGTGACTGGGAAAAGCAAGAAACGCCATATTATGATAAACTGAGCCAAGTTTCGAAAGTCACTGGTCAAGACAGCCGGCAGGTAGGCCCTCATCAGTAGCAGTACAATTAAGGTAATATTTAACAACGTCTGTTTTTTAAGATTCATCTCAAATTTATACACCAAGTAGAATTTCCCCTTCATGATTTCCGTGTTAAAATTTTGCGTACATTTCTGCTACAAATATATAGACATACACACACACACCGACAATACCTAACCCAGGCAACAAACACGACCCTGAACCACTTTTGTCAAACTAACGGCCTCAAAATGTACCTTCCTGCAATGAATCGTAACTTTATCACACTCCGCCTTCACGACATTCCAAGTAGGCTGGATCCTCTCCAAGAACTTTCCTCAATAAAATGTCTACAACCGTTCCCTTGCCCCCCACTCGCGCTACATGCCCAATCCATCCCAATCTACATGTTATTACTATAACATTGTCACGTGATCTGTATGAACCATGAAACACATCGTTGACACAGAGCGCTGTTTCTGAGACAGCCTTAGATCCTAATCTTTATTTGACCACCTTTTCAAGTATCTGCAATGTGTGTTCTCCCTTCCAAGTAAGACGCCAGTCTTCTTCTTCTTCTTCTTCTTCTTCTTCTTCTTCTTCTTACACGACAACCCTTTGTGGGTTTTGGCCTTCTGCACAGTTTATACCGGGTGTTTCTGTCTTCAACGACATGTGTCCAGTTCTTCACTTTTAATTCCTTTAAATCATTCAGCACTTTACATTTCCATCTATTTTTTGGACGTCCTTTAGATCTCTTTCCTATGGGATCCCATTCCATAATCTTCCTCACTGTTTTTGTTTTTTCCATCCTGTTACAAAGTCCCCACACCATTTTATCCTCTGTGGTCTTACGTATTTAACTGCATATTCTCCTCCCATTCATTTCTCCAATTCATCATTATACGCCAGTTTTTTACTCATATAAAAACTAACAAATCTGTAAGCTTTATGTTTAGCATCCCCGTTGGCGTCCGTAGCATTGGATTTAATCGTACCTTTATACATCTTATGGACCACTGCTGACATATCTTTCATCTTCTATACCTACATACGTCTTACACACGTTTTACTTTATTTTACACGTACACAATAGTGTATATTTTAATTCCACGTTGAAGAGGAAGGCTTTCCCTTCCTGAAAGTGGAGGTTCAACGTTCATGTTTTTTCGAGAAGCCTGATGACGGCTATATTAGGCCGAAACTTGTAGCTCAAATTCTCTAAATAAAGATATACAACAGATTTGGCTGTGACTGATTTTTTGTGAGACTGATAACAAATTTATGGTTCTATACGTTCAAATTATTAGCAATTTTGGAAATAGACAGGATGCCAATATGACGCTTTAACCTGCTGTGCAATCATGGCACACAGTTCTGCGCCCGAGGCCACACATAACGTGTGATATGTCAAAGGCTGGTGTTCCGATTTATTGTGGACATGACAGGCAACAGGTGGCTTGCGGGCCACCGCCACGTCTCCGTGGGACGCCACGAGACGCCTCACTGTAATGACACTGTTACATCGCACATATGTGTAGAATGTACAGGCCTAAGCGGTCTCTGTGTGTGGGTGTTAAAGCTGTTACACACATGAGCGCTTCTCTTGATAAGCTAATATCGGTTCAGTCGGCCAAGAAATTTCTCCACCTTCGTGGGGCAATATATTTCACTGTTGTGTTAAAAAAAGACAGCCATTGAATCCAATGACTATATTAAATTCAGTCCACATCATCACAACATATTTCAAGGGTTCATTTTAATATTATACTTTCATATAAATTCTCACAAACCAACCAATGCACTTTATTCGTAATGAATTGTTCAGAAAAATGCTCCTACATGTTTCGAACCATCGCAGGGTTCATCCTCAGGGAGTTACACAATCACTAATCACACGCACTGCCACAGTATGATAAGAAAAGTTAGTCACAATTTAAAATGCATCTGTTGTGTTGATAAAATGTCATTGAAACTTTGGCGTGCACTGACAGTACCACAGTGCACGGCAAAAAAAAACCGCTCCATACACTGACGTAAAACACATCTTTTTAACCAAGTTTTATTCACCGTCTTAAGAAGACAAGTTTTAATGACATTTTATCAACACAACAGACTCACTTTAAATTGTGACTAACTTTTCTTATCATATTGTGGTACTGCGTGTGATTAGTGATTGTGTGACTCCCTGAGGATGGAACCCTGCGACGGTTCGAAACATGTAGGAGCATTTTTCTGAACAATTCATTGTGAATAACCTTTTAAAGCCTAGCGGTAACTTTACGTACCACCAGGTTTAACATTAAAAAATTCTACGTGGTGCCCACATTGCGTTTATGTGTTTTGTACGGATCTCAGAACAAACAGCAACTTTTGCCTTATAAAACATTAAGAGATTGGTTTTTATAACCGAAGTGGAGAGTGTTTACAGCGCGGCACGCACTGAGTCCTTATATAAAACAGATACGCTTCGTATTTAAAGGGATAAAGTGCATTGGTTGGTTTGTGAGAATTTATATCTAAGACAACGCACGGTGTGAATATAAAAAAATGACACTTTCACGTACAGTTTTACCTTACTTCCTGTCGTGTTGTGTGAGTCCCTTGACGACGCATCACTGACTGAAAGTAACTGTTGATGCATTCAATAGAGCAGTTACGGACAGATAATAATGGGTGGTCCTCCAGTCTCTAGGTTCTTATTCAATGGGTAAGGGTGGCTCTTTCACGGGTGGGGGGGGGGCGGGGGGAAGCGGCCAAGGCGTGAGGCTGACCAGTCACCTGCATTTACTGCCAAGTTCAAATGAGTGGAACTATGCCTCCATTGCCCCTGCATGCCTTCATAAAATGTATAGGGACAGCTTTACCTTTATTTCCAGTCTCAGTCGACTGTGAGGCCAGGCAGTTCTCACTGTAAATATCAAGTCTGTTACAAAATGACCGACAGAACTTCACACACTTTGCGTCTTCACATGAAATAAGAACTTCTGAGAAAAAATCGTGATTCTTGTTTCTTTCTAAACCCTCAGTATATGTGGCCAGGGACCAGAACTATAAACGGATAACATTAAATAGAGTTGAACTCGGTTATAACGTCATTAAAGGGACTTAATACCTTGTGTCGTTATAACCGAGTGTCGTCATAACCGCGGAGCATAATGGTAGAGTCAACGGTGAAGAATTAACTGGTACCACAGAATATCTGACGCTATAGGCGAGGTGTCGTATAAACCGATGTCGTTATAACCGGGTTCGACTCTATACAATTTGGGGCTCTGTTTCTGTGCATTTCCACATCCTAACTACGTCACATTTGTCGGGATAAGTACACATCCTAACTACGTCACATTTGTCGCGATAAGTACACATCCTAACTACGTCACATTTGTCGGGATAGGTACACATCCTAACTACTGGGGGCCGCGGTGGCGCAGTCGGTTGAGGCACTGCGCTACAAGCCGGAAGGTCGCGGGTTCGATTCCCGAGGGTGTCACTGGAATTTTTCATTGACATAATCCTTTCGGCCACACTATGGCCCTGGGGTCGACTCAGTACCAGGAATATTTCCTTGGGGGTAAAGGCGGCCGGTGCATATACCTGACAACCTTACCACCTTCATGTGCCGACTGTCTAGAAATCTGGGAGCCTCGACCTCCTGGAACCCTGTGGGCCTGTCCAGGCCTGTAATGGGACTGCTTTGCCTTGAATAACACGAAATAAAGTATACATATGTAATAAGTTACCCACCGTAGACCTAAATGTTTCGCGTGTTGTCTTCTGGCACGTGACGCCGTGAAGTGCTCAAAGATCATCGACGTTTCGGAAGTACCTACTGCCCATATCTTTAGGTTAGACGCATTACACTGTCTTGAAGATGAAGGCAGAAAGTACATCCATAACGTCAGCAAATTTCTACCAGACTGTACCGCGTCACGTATCGTTAAGGTAACAGTCTTCACAGTCAAGATATCAGCAAGTATTCATATGAAGGCAACTGCAGTTAAAAAACTCCATCAAACACATCGATGACTCCACGTGCAAGTATAATGAGCAACCAGGTTTACATGTAGCGCTTATTTCGTTTCGCAGTGCTTCCCTCTTCTACCTACTTGTTCACAGCAGGTGTCGAGGTTGTTTATTTTCACTTGATCATACTCAGACACACCACAGTCGGTAGGACTCCTCTAGATGAGGGAACGGCCCGTCGCAGAGACCTCTACCTGACAACACAAACACTGTACAAGAGAAAAAAATCCATGCCCCCGGTGGGATTCGAACCCACGATCCCAGCAAGCGCTCGGCCGCAGACCTACGCCTTAGACCGCGCGGCCACTGGGATCGGCATGTAACACTTATTCATTAAGTAAATTGATGAAAACCCCGTGTTTCTCCTTTGAGATAGGATTTCCCTTTCACCACCTTACAGAGGGTTATGATGTGCCTTGTAATGGCTGTGCTGGAGGTAAATAGAATGGCCCATGAGAATGAGGTTTTGTTAAGAGCAGTGAATATACTGGTGGCGGAGAATGCTGAGTAGTCAATGAAATCGGAGCGGGCATTTAGGCAGATAATTTGATTACCGAACTGGTACAGGATAAGCACCACTCGAGACGTTCCGTAATTAGCACAATTAGCCTTCCCGCTATACACAGCACCGACCTTCTTGATCCGCTGAGATACTGACAAAGGCTGAACGAAAACAACGTAACTTCAAGTTAGCTAGCTTGTTTCATTTCAGCACCTGCTCTTTCTCTTTCGTGTGTAGCGGAAACATACACAATCATCATCATCATTGCACAGTCTCTCCTGGGACAGGTCCACAGCCTATTGAAAAGTGAATTCTCAAGGCAGTGCTATCCAGTACTTCAGCCATCAAATTCCACAATATTCTCTTTTCTTCAAGGTCGTCCTGTAGCTGCTTACCTCTTCTTCCTCGTCTTCCCGTCGCTTCTATCTTTCCTTTAATAAATTTAAATAATCTATTTTCAGAAGGCAGTTTCTACGCAAGATGTGACCAACACATTTAGCCTTCTTTCTTTTTATTGTACGTATGATATTTCTCTCCTCCTTTACTCTATGTAATACTCAATTTTTCACACGATCGTTCCAATTGACCTCCATCACCACATTTCAGACCTTGCAAAGTGATACATACCTCCTGCAATATAAGGCTTGCTGCTACCCACTGCAATAATCAATGTGGAAAATATACGGATTCGTTTTAGTTTTGTAACGCTTAGTCCGTACGATAAAATAAGATTTATTGGAAATTACAGAATATCGTGTGGTCCTGCAAGTTTGTGGCGCTCCATAAGAATTCCACGGGGGTATTTCCTTTCATTCTGTCTGGCGTCTGAATCAAAGAAGACGTAAGCATTTCACAGACGGGCAATAACTTAAGTCTTCTAAAGAAACGAAAAATGTAGCTTCTCGAGGCGCCGGTTAACTGTATAAGGCCCAATGACGACTTTATTTTCTACTGAACGTAAAGGTTAAAAGGCTGAATGTCTATATGTCAAAACCATGACTATTAGCACTGACCTTGGCATTTAATCCTGAACCACTGAGGTGTACGGGACATTTAAAACCTGGTTCTTCAAAGGTTAATTTCATCAGACCCAGATTGAGACGACGGCTGGGCCACCGTCATCCGTATATTCCCATTACAGAAAACATAAACGAAATAAATGTCTACCTGCTGGTCACTGCTCGCTGTGTACTGACAAGTTTCACGACACGGACAATTCTAATTAACCTGTTAAGACAGACCAACAAATACGCATACCGTTTACAATTACATATTTGTATCAAAATCACCGCTACATGTTTCGGCGGTCAAACCACCATCATCAAAGGGCACCAAAGGTCACAGGCTCCGTTCTGCATCTAAAGCCATACAATATTACATATAAGAAACGATCCAGTGTGTCTGTCTGTGAGAATTCACGTCTGCCCAAATCATTACAATTGAAATAGCGACAATTCACTCTCTCTGTGCAGTCCGAGTAAGAATGAATTGTCGCCATTTCAACTGTAATGATTTGGGCAAACGTGAATTCCCATAGACAGGCACACTGGATAGTTTCTTATATGTAATATTGTATGGCTTTAGATGCATAACGGAACCCGTGACCTTTTGTGCCCCCTGAGGATGGTGGCTTGACCGCCGAAACATGTAGGGGTGGTTTTGACACAAATATGTAATTGTAAACTGTGTATGTATTTGTTGGTCTATCTTAATATTTGCAAAATATGCACGGTGAAAAACATACAAATCTCTAATGGACATTACGACAGGACACAAACTAACCGCGAGATTGCGGGTGTGTACGTGTAACATGATGGGGTCAGTTGCCTCAACACGGTCAGGCAGGTGTGCTGCAATGGGGGTAACTATGTAACCGTCAAAATTCCAAACCATGCTGATAATTTTTTTTCTTAAAACCTAAATAACAGGCAGATAAATTTGAGTTTCATGTGCCATACGTCTGATAAGTTGAGAAAATGTAAACCCCTCAATTTTAGAAGAAAAAATAGCGTAAATGAGTATTTTGCATGTAGGGTAGAAAATCTGTTTAGTTCGTGTTTTTAGTAAAGTTGGAGGTTTGCTGCGCTGGGAACAAAAATTTGTAATATTTTGAAGTTTGACACATGGTAGCTTTCCTTTATATAATAGACGGATGCATCTGCTAACACGTTTTCAGATGAATTCAAGTTCAAAAATAAACAAGTCCTAATAATTTGGAGGGAACTTCCTCTTCCCCGAGTTTTAACACAAATACAGTCGAAACGTCAATGGAGATTATTCCTCCGAACTCCGGCACAGTTCCGACTCTCCCATGCAAAAGTATCATCGTTGGCAACAGCACAAATAAACAAACACTGCCGCTAACTCCTGCCGCAGCGCCATTAGTTCACGTAGTTCAAAGTTTAAATGTCATTATTTTCTCCCCTAGAGGCACTTTGCGATACAAGCTGATACACCTAACTCCTAAATCAGTATACAAATCGTCTCTCCACTTACCAACGACAAAGGTTCAAAGTTAGGACGCAGAGAAATATTTATAATGATATCTTGTAACGCTACATATAAGTGCTAGGTTAGTACTGTTAGACATAAAAGCTTGGACAGGACACACAGTGGTACATTCTACGCAAATAATGTGACATTAACCCTTTAAAGACGAAGCGTATCTGTTTTATATAAGGACTCAGTGCGTACCGCGCTGTAAGCACTCTCCACTTCGGTTATAAAAACCAGTCTCTTAATGTTTTATAAGGCAAAAGTTGCTGTTTGTTCTGAGATCCGTACAAAACACATAAACGCAATGTGGGCACCACGTAGAATTTTTTAATGTTAAACCTGGTCGTATGTAAAGTTACCGCTAGGCTTTAAAAGGTTAAGGCAAATTTATGTAATATTTTAACATAGAAGAAATGGAACCAAAGTGTAATAATTACATAATTTATTCTGTTTTCTCTGGCAGTAATCATTCCGTTACCTGTGTAATCGATTATTACAACTTGTGTCAGAAAAAACACAACACTTTTCATACGCACTGTTTGTTTCTTTATAACATGTTTCAGTCGCGTAAGCCGGTCATCATCAGGTAGAAGTTAGAAGATTATAAAATGACAAACATCTTGAGGTGCAGCCCTCCCCTTTACAGTTAAAAACATAAAAACGTAAAATTATCTATTATTCACTGTAAGAAATGGTATTTATTTAAAAGCATATTTATTTATCTGAAGACCTGAAGCAAACTTGTATGCTAAAATTCATAAATTTAATTACTAAAAGTGTATCTGTACTTGAAAATAAATTCGAAGAACTGGCTTTCACACTGTACCCGCATGAAATAAAATGATTCAGTAACACTGCCAACGGACACCCGGTCGTATGTGCGTGTCGTCAGTAACATGTGTCGAGTAGTGTAACTGAAAATGCAGTGTGGATTATCTTGCTTTGGTTAATCAAATTTCTGAACTGACGTGTGTATTCATATAAAGTAATAGGCAAAATCGGGAACAGAGTCCACAGCTCAGAACTGGATAGTAAATAAAATTTATTTTACACGTGAAGGGAATTTTCCAGGTCGCAGACAATTTAAGAGAATGCGCTAGGGGCGCACAGTAATACCGAATTAAAGAGAGAAACTTATCCTTATATATATATATATATATATTATTCAGAAAATGTAGAACTCGTGTGTTTACCGAACCGGTTATTTGAAGACCAGCTTGACCTGTGTATGTGACGTATCGGCTTCGAATCCCTACCGACGCTCGTAACGAGATATGATTAGACAGTCTCCTGATTAGCCGATAGGTGAAATTAACCTAGTTAGTAGTGAACTCACCCGCTAGAAGGAGATAGAGTAGAATTTACAAAGTCATTTATTTGTTGGTCTCAACATGGCAGCATGCGTAACGCTTTGGGAAGTGTGACTGGGTGCTGTGCCCCCCGCTAATTCCGCCCCTTTAAAAAATACAGATTTAAAAGTACAACGTGTCAGCATGAAATACTTCTTCGTATTAGGAAAAATATGCTAGAAATTTTTCGAAATGTTATAACTTGTTTTCGGAAACTAAACAAAGAAAATAACGCAAGCGTGTGATTGGGTTACCATCTTCAAGGGTCAAGCAGTCAGAGTGCTTCTCCCTTGAAGATGGGAGGATAGGTTGTACCGAAACGTCGATAACTAACTACTCAATCAATGTTGCGTAACATCTCATAAGGGCAAATATCTCACAAACAACTGTCGTTAAAGGAAACGCCTTGTTAATGAAACAGCAGCGGTGGTGCCTGGAAGAGGAACATCAATTTTTCTGACAACTGCCGCTAGTTTCTGCCCCGAAGGTCGTTTTACTTACGAAACGTCGACGGCAATTAGCAACATATTTGTTAGACGTGACGCGTGTTTGCGAGCTGAAGAAAAAATTGAACGGTGAATGAAAATCTAATATTGCCTACAATATAAGGTAAAGGAAAAGGTAAAGCAGTCCCATTACAGGCCTGGACAGGCCCACAGGGTTCCAGGAGGTTGAGGCTCCCAGATTTCAAGACAGTCGGCACATGAAGGTGGTAAGGTTGTCAGCCCTAGGCGCCGGCCGCCTTTACCCCCCAGGAAATATTCCTGGTACTCATTTCTGTTACAGGCTGAGTCGACCCCAGGGCCATAGCGCGACCGGAAGGATTATGTCAATGAAAAATTCCAATGACACCATCGGGAATCGAACCCGCGACCTGCCGGTTTGTAGCGCAGTGCCTCAACCAACTGCGCTACCGCAGGAGGTCGAGGATCCCATATTTCAAGACAATCGGCTCAAGAAGGTGGTAAGATTGTCAGCCCTACGCACCGGCCGCCTTTACCCCCATGATATATTCCTGGTACTCATTTCTGTTAGAGGCTGAGTCTAGCCCAGGGCCACATTAACTACCACGTACTGATCTAAAACGCGTGGAAACAACTAACAAAAAAATTCGTAATCATCATCACCACTGTCATTAGCAACATCACTCAGCAGCGCATCTTTCAGAACCAGGCACAGACGTACGATCACATGGTAAACCGAACGCTGAACCTAACACCATTTCCCCTTAAAGCAGTCTTCATTGTTTCAGTTCTGGTCAACTGAAACTGAACAAAGCCAATTGGACGCCCTTCACAGCAACAGACTAGGAATGTGGTACCAATCCGGACTGCAGCCAGCATGAAACCATGGGTGCGTTATGAACAGCGTACCACTCAGCCCCGTTTTGATGACACGCAGTGCCCAGTACAACGGATACTATTTGCCTGCAGGTGAACAACAACTGCCTACGTCAAAGCGAGGCCCCGCTGCCCCGGTCAATGCAAGTATGATATATCCAGCTCGAGCTGACACTTGTCCGGCAAAGTGAATAGACTATGCGTGTATTACACTAGCTACACTTTGGTTAAGGGGGAAAAAAAACATATTACGAAAATAAAATACAGCCTTGTAATTGCAGAAGTTGGAAATTAGGATTCCAGTATCACTGAGAGAACCGTGTAGCAGCATTAAAACATAACCCTAATATTGTTTGTCTACCGCCAGCAGGTTTCATATCTTCGGGTGTATCTATTCGATCCGCGTTACAGAACATGAAAAATAAATGCAGTAAACAGAAGGACTACCTTTTTATACATAACTTACATACTATACTACAACAAGGTACGCAATGTACGTATAACGTAACATTGTGCCGCGTTCGCGTAATGTTTATACCCCCTCGGTTATCCTAACTGCCTGATACTATACCACTCGAAGAAAACAATATGACGATTTAATGTCGCCGGAAACAATGACACGTACTGAGGTCTTCGTGCAAAATGCCCGATTTTAACCAAATTTGGAATTTTATATGGATATTCATTAAAGGCCCCAGTACCAAATTTGAGGGAGATCCGTCCAGTGTGGCAGCCGCGCCGGTACGTGCGGACAGACGGATGGACATGAATAGGCGTTTTTCGCGACTATACGATCGCGCCTAAAAAGGGCCAGTTTGGACACGGTATTTCCCTCTTGTAACATGTTAAAGGTTAGAAAGCAAGCAAAATAAATATGAAAAGCTGTACAGTTCTTGAGTTACTTGCCATATAAAGTAACCAAGCACATTTTGGTTCACACAACTTCGCCACTTTGATTCACCTCATTCTATTTTAGAAGCTACATCTGTTATATGTAGCTGTATACACTCTTTCTTGCAATATGGTGGGTTGTAAGTGAAGTTCTGTAAGAACACCATGCTACTGAATAACCTTTAATCCCCTTACGTTATAAATCCTTCTCACCGCCATTAACAAAATGGAGGTCGCATCGACTCTTGCAATGGGAAAGAGACTTAGGCTGCCAACACTTAGTGAAACAAAAAGTGAAGGTCATGGTGTGGGGGCGGAATATCTCGTTCCGCTGACGGTGCCTTACCAAAACAGTGGAAAGCCAAGTATTCGGATAAATTGGGACCGCGCACCGTCCGGATATGCAGAAAATCAGCATAACTGGATTTTTCTTTGAAAATACGCTACATTGTCAGTTTAAAGTGGAAAAAAAAAATTCTACAAACGGTTATTTTAAGGCAGCATATTTATTTCCGTACAAATGAAATATTAATACTAACTCCATGGAGCAGAGTCCTTCTTGAGAAGCTAACAGGTCCTCATCTAGTCACCATATTTACCACATTTTGTGGAACCCGAAGGTTCATTACCGCGTTTACAAGAACGCGCCACCTGTCCCCGTCCTGAGCCAGCTCAATCCAGTCCAACCCCCCCTCCCATTTCTTGAAGATACATTTTGATATTATCCTCCCATCTATGCCTGGGTCTCCCAAGTGGACTCCTGGTAAAGAGGAAGGAATATAAATATATGTATAGTTATAATATACTATTTATAATACATTTATAATATTATATTATATTTATATATAAATATATTGTATAATTATATATTTTTATTTCTTCCTCAATGTTTTAAACATAAATTGTGAACCTGAGGATGACCTGAAGAAGGTTGAAACATGTAGTTCTGTATAAAAATGGAATTTAGTTACGTTTGGGCTGTTTTCCACTTGATTTCTCTCATAGCAAAGGTTTCCGTTTAGAACATATGTAGCAAAACTACATTTATACGCCCACATGAGAATATTTTTCTCCTCACTAAACTGCCCTTTATTTTCCGTTCCTGACTGATCTCAATGGAAAGTCTGTGCGGGAATTAAATCTAAAAACATCTTGCGGACTTCGTATTTCCAGCTGGAGCAACCAACTTCGTAAGTACATTCATTAATCCCTTATGCCAACTGTGTTCGCTAATTAATTATCTTTCCTGCGTGCTTTCTAATCCCTCCCAGACTCGGTAGCTGCTTCAATCTAGCATCTTACGAGTTAATCCGACTACAGACATCTCGGTGGAATCCCGGAAGAGGAAGGGGGGGCTTGTCTGTACGACCCACCACACGCATTTCTCTACTCCCGCCTTTTCTGACCAGTTAACCTTTTAAAGCCTAGCGGTAACTTTACGTACCACCAGGTTTAACATTAAAAAATTCTACGTGGTGCCCATATTGCGTTTATGTGTTTTGTACGGATCTCAGAACAAACAGCAACTTTTGCCTTATAAAACATTAAGAGATTGGTTTTTATAACCGAAGTGGAGAGTGTTTACAGCGCGGTACGCACTGAGTCCTTATATAAAACAGATACGCTTCGTCTTTAAAGGGTTAAACTGATGTTTAACATATTGTTATGTGAAATTCGGCGGGGGATGTCCCAAATCACCGGGAGAGAGAGGGAATAGGACTAAACGGAATTCTGGTGCTCACGTGTCACCCAGCTCATGATCACGGATCAAGAGCTACACGTGGTACGTGACGTGCCACACAGACGTTCGTTGACAGGGTAGCAGAGAGAAGCCCTCTTCACGGTTGCTACTTTGATGTTCTAGCACGCTTTATGTGCGTCTTCGATCCGACGACGGATCAAAGACAGGACGCGTTATGTGGAAGTGACGACAGCACTTGGGCAGAAAGAGATGTGCTTAGACACCGACTCTTAAAAGAAACTAAAGTCGAACTGGGATTTAATGTTATGAAAGGGACTGAATATTTTGTGTCGTTATAAACGAGCGTTGTTATAATCGAGGAGTGTAACGTTATGGTTAACAGTGACCAATTTATTGGTACCACAGAATATCTGACGCTACAGACGAGGTGTCGTATAAACCGATGTCGTTATAACGGGGTCACACTGTACTTATGTGTCTGGATTGTTGCGACACTGAAAGGAAAGTAAATCCCTTGCGTTTGCCAAGAATCGAACCCTGATTCTTTGTTCGCCTAGTGTGTATCCTATCCCAGCTAAAGCAGAATATGCAGAATAGAAACGTAATGGAAATTCTAAATGCTCCATAATCGTGCACCGAGCAATTAGGTATGATATCAAAATAAACAAACGCACGTAAATGTATTAAAGTACTATATTGTACACACCGCTTACCTCCTACATGTTTCGGCCACTCATGTGACCATCTTCAGGGAAGTGTATTACAAAGTTTCTGTCATAATACGATACACCCATCCCTTCTAATTCACCTGTCTGAAGATGGTCACATGAGTGGCCGAAACATGTAGGAGGTATGCGGTGTGTACAATATAGTACTTTAACCCTTTAAAGACGAAGCGTATCTGTTTTATATAAGGACTCAGTGCGTACCGCGCTGTAAACACTCTCCACTTCGGTTATAAAAACCAGTCTGTTAATGTTTTATAAGGCAAAAGTTGCTGTTTGTTCTGAGATCCGTACAAAACACATAAACGCAATGTGGGCACCACGTAGAATTTTTTAATGTTAAACCTGGTGGTACGTAAAGTTACCGCTAGGCTTTAAAAGGTTAATACACTTATGTAATGGGAATGTCTTGGCCAACCTTGTATATTTAGCACCCATCTGTCCGCATGCATAATGCAGGGAACAAACGGATTTCCATCTATTTTTGTGTCAGGAGCTACAAGAAAGGCTTGTTGGTGCTTTATGACTTCACTGAACACAATATGTTACCCTAATGCCATACATCTTGTAACAATTCGTACATGATATAAAATAACATACACATTTAACTTATACGTAAAACTTAATTTCAAACACTTTTCGATGTAGTAAATATTTACCGGAACATAAAATACAATGTACCTATAACAGAAATAAATGAATACCAACGCCGCTGGGACATTTAAAATGAAAAGCAGTGGATACCGAGATGGTATGTGAGTCTACTTCACTGCATCATACCTTTCCAGTGTTTACGTGCAGCACATCGCGTGACTTAAAATTTCCAGTTTACGAGGCGAATCTAGTGCAAGCCCTGCCATCCTGTTTTATTTATTCTTCAGTCTATGCCTGCGTCTTCCATGTGGTTTCTCATCCCTTCAGGTTTCCCCTCCTTCTCTGCTCCCACATGTGTTCATGCCACATACCCCGCCCATCTTATCCCCCTTGATATGAACATCTGATCACCCGTACGATATTTGGCGAGGAATAAAATACTGAATCTCATCATCACGCAATTTTCTCCATCTCCTGCTTCTTAGGGCCAAATATATTCCTCAGCACCATACTATCAAACACCCTGAGCAACCGTTGTTTCCACAAAGTGAGAGACCAAGTTTCGCACCCATACAAAACAACAGGCAAACTTATATTTGTGAAGGTTAATACTGCTACTACCACTACTACTACCACCACCACCACTACTACTACCACCACTACTACTACATATACTACCACTACTACTACTATTAGTACTACTACTACCCCACCACTACAAATACTACCACCACTACCACCACCACAACAACTACTACAACTACCACTACTACTACCACAACTACTACTACTACTACTACTACCACAACTACTACATATACTACCACTACTACTATTAGTACTACTACTACCCCACCACTACAAATACCACCACCACCACAACTACTACTACTACTACTACTACTACTACTACTACCACTACTACAACCACTACTACTACTACTACCACTACAACAACCACTACTACTACTACTACTACTACTACCACCACCACCACCATACCATTACTAATGATAATAATAGCAATAAAGTTCACGGATAATACGCCTACTATCTACTGGGATGACGCCCTCTAATCTGTAAAAATCTACCGACGTTTCGGAAAAACGTACTGCCTCCAGATTCAGGGTGGAACAGACCTTACCCTAAAGATGGTTACAGCACATTCCCTCCGAAACATCGGCAATTTTTACCAGGTTAAAAAGTGTCATGTCCAACAGGACACGTGGTCCCGGTCAGAGCCGTGAGAAAATCTAAGCCCCAAAATGGGACTACGCCAACCGATGTCATTTGTCAGCGAGCACGCAGGGAAACGCGACACGTTTATTCTGAAGGAAAGCAAAAAAATTTAGCGCAACTGTACTTTACCTACGTAATTACTTTCGCATATATATAACAACATCAGCCTTTCCTTGTTTTGTATATACAGAGTGTCCTCGTTATCCGTCGACCAGAAAAACTCTACTTACATCTAGCCCACTTTAAGCAGAAAATTTCAGCCCATAAGTAATAACGTAAATGCGGGTTAACGCGGCCAGGGCAGGTACTTGCATCATGAGCAAGAGAGTGCGAGGAAATGTGGTATCCAGGCAAGACTGAAAACATTTTCTGTTTGAAATCTCGTTGTTCACAGATGTGATCTCTGGAAGTGCGGGTTATTCACAAATCTGGTCCATATATGCCTGAAAACGGACAAGGGATTGACGGATGATGGGGATCCTGCCTATCGGGTTTTCTTGTCATGTGACTATATAAAACTGGCTGCCCTGTTGATAAAATACAGACAGATCTGCACTATAGATCGCACGGCTTCCCGGATCAGCATATAAATAGTATGACTCTGTAAAACGAAAAGTCACCGTAGGTTGTGTCGTGAATAGGATAAAGTGGGTGGCAAGGATCAGAGAACACTGTGCAATGCAGTAATACAGCACACATTCATTGTAAAGTGTAGGTGGCGTTACCTAGAGAAGCGTCGTAAGTGTTCATGTATTCAGAGGTCATGAACTGGGACACGAGTGCTGTCTTGCCCACGCCGGCGTCTCCCAGCAACACAACCCGATACTTGGTGATTTCCTCCACACTTGCGTCGGAACTCATGTTGTTGTAACTGCTCCCACAGCAGGACCCTTCAAAGGGCGACCGCTCCCCAGGGCTCACCCCGCTCACGTTACTGTGGTTGCTATGCCTGGACACACAGAGATGTTGCAGTTAGCTTCACCACTCATCATTCCTGCTATTTTATGTACGTAAAACTAAGGGTGTCCTGGTGCTTCAGAAAGCTGTGAAAAACGGACGGGAACACGGAAATTTCACGGAGGATGGTGGGGGGGGGAATCTGCCTCCAGGGAAAGAGAATCCGGTAACCACTGGATACATTGTCGGCTTAGCTTCACTACTAATCATTCTTGTCATTTTATGTAGGTAGAACTAAGGGTGACCTGGTGCTTCAGAAAGCTGTGAAAAACGGACGGGAACACGGAAATTTCACGGAGGATAGGGGGGCATCTGCCTCCAGGGAAAGAGAATCCGGTAACCACTGGATACATTGTCGGCTTAGCTTCAATACTAATCATTCCTGTCCTTTTATGTACGTAGAACTAAGGGTGACCTGATATTTCAGAAAGCTGTGAAAAACGAAAGGGAACACGGAAATTTCACGGAGGATAGGGGGGCATCTGCCTCCAGGGAAAGAGAGTCCGGTAACCACTGGATACATTGTTGGCTTAGCTTCACTACTGATCATTCCTGTCATTTTATGTACGTAGAACTAAGGGTGACCTGGTGCTTCAAAAAGCTGTGAAAAACGGACGGGAACACGGAAATTTCACGGAGGATAGGGGGGCATCTTGCCTCCAGGGAAAAAGACTCCGGTAAACACCGGATATATTGCGGGCTCTAAAGCCGATGTCGATATTGTGACGGGAAGAAAAATTTTGCTTCTGGTGGGCGTAGGGTAGTGGTCGTCGAACTCCGAACAACTTTGAGATCTGCGCTGGGAGATTGCGTTGGGAGGGTGTTGTAGGCATCCGCCTGGCCAGTGTACATGACTCAGCAAACACTCGCAGTCCTTCCCTCTTCTATCTACTTGTTCACAGCAGGTGTCGAGGTTGTTTATTTTCACTTGATCACACTCAGACACACACCACAATCGGTAGGACTCCTCTGGACGAGGCATCGGCCCGTCACAGAGACCTCTACCTGACAACACACAACAATCACAAGAGACAGACATTCCTGCCCCCGGTGGGATTCGAACCCACGATCCCAGCAAACGCTCGGCCGCAGACCTACGTCTTAGAGCGCGCGGCCACTTGGATCGGCGCTCAGCAAATACTACCAGTTCAAAAACATTTATCAATTAAATTAGTCACTGTGCCGGCTCCTAATGTTGTAGCGGCCGATGTATTTGGGACTGGTGTAATTACTCACTGATATCTCCTGCCATAAAGCAGCTGCTGTCTTCATACCATGCCCCTCCCTCTCCTTTCGTCTTTCCCCACTTCCTCACCGCGCAAGTTTCAAGATACGGGAACTGGACTCTATAAGCCGCTAAACAGTCGGGGATTAAACATCTTGAAAGGTTGCTACTAAAAAGTAAGGAAAACATACATTAAAATGTATAGAGGAAAGAGGCATTACCAAAACATCAGAAAAAATTACTTGTCAACAAAAAATGTAGTTTCGAGTCTGAACAGGTCAAAAGATCTCGGTGTCTATGTTGATATTTATGTTTCACGTGAGACACGTGTTCTTACTGCTGGCATTACGCAGACTGCTTGAAAACTCCACTGTATCTATTAGAATGTTTGAGAAAAAGGAAATAGAGGGGCTTAGTTACTGAATGCCATTTATTCATAATGGTGAAAGAAGTGGCAGGCGACAGAAGCGAATGGACAGAGAGAAATCTCTCGCGGAGAAGAGAAACACTCCGTCTAATGACTCTAAGCATTGATCGAAGATGCAACTTACTGACTGCGTGCGAGACAGTCTCAAGGCACACTACGCTCCTTGGCGTGGTTTTTTTATGACGGCGTCAGTATCCCAAGACTACTGTCGACGATAAGATTAAAAGTGAATGATGAATTGTAAAGGATTTGAAAGGAGGCGCTCGTGTCCTAGCCACGGTAATACGCCGGTTATTGCCTGGGAAAATGACAGAAACTGTTACTAAGACATCATAAGACTGCAATTTTAGAAGAATTTAGTAGTTTTCGAAGACCCATTCCGTCCATTGGCGCAACAGCCCCTCATCGGCCAAGGCGTCTTCATTATCGAAACGTCACTACCACACTCAGACACACCACACCCACACTCTGTAGGACTCCTCTGGATGAATGATCAGCCCGACCCAAAGACCCGTACGTGACAACACACAACACTCACAACAGACAGACATCTATGCTTCCGGCGGGATTCGAACCCGCAACCCCAGCAAGCGAAAGGCCGCAGATCCACGCCTTAGACAGCGAGGCCACTGGGATCGGCTTTCGAAGACCCATTACCACGCCAGATTTCAAGGCTCTGCACTATACAGGAAAAGTGTCTTTTTACCGTGTTACAAAATCAGGGCAGTAGGTTAAGATAAACATACGGCGACAATGGAGGTTTTAGCATTTCGTTGTGATAAGTCACTAACACTTGCAGCCAAGCACGTGAAACCCGACAGGTGTGCTATCTGTGCACGCAACGAATTCTGAAACGTTACAAATACGCATGCGTCACCGTCCATAAAGTTTCAAAGGCTTTAAACGATAGAATCTGACAAATTATTCTTGCTGTAATTTGCAAACTTTACAGTCTTCTGGACAGGACCGCCGTGTCTACTGGCATATCTTCCTGTCTCTATCTTCGCGGTATACCAGCTAGACTTAGTACTGCCCGGATGATAACCGTCAGCATAGTCCTCTGATATGTTGGCGAACTTTTACTACGTACGGAACTGTAAACTGTTGCGTTGGGGTGGAGTCATAAGGAACTGTTTACACAGAGTTTCGTGTAAATCCGTCAACTGGCTCAGAATTTGAAACTGGAGACACACAGACTGGGGCGTCACTTCACAAGCGCTATTTCTTATAAATTAGGCTGAACAGGTTGAGTATCGGAGAGGGACTAGTGCCTTGGAGTTGGGCACATTTTCTTTAGAAATAAACTGGAGCAACCGGAAATAATGACCGCGTTATTGCTGACAATATTACAGATATTATCCCCTTTTGTTACAGAGAAGCGGTGGAAAAAACATATTCTAAAGTGCTGCACATAGTGTCAGTTACAAAATGATTAGTTTTAGTTAGCCAGAAATTGGGATTTAACTTACTTAAAAATATTTAATACTCGTCCAGAGGAGTCCTGCCGACTGTGGTGTGTCTGAGTGTGATCGTGAAGCCTCGATAACGAGGAGACCCAGACCCACTGGGGGCTGTTGTGCCAAGACAAGAAATAAATAACATATTTAATTGTCTCTGTCTTCAGCCTCATTTTAAAGCCATTTGTCTGATTTTACCTCTACGTAACAGTAAACTGATCACTAGACATTTATAGAACGTGGATATGCTAGTTTCGTTTCGTTTCGCAGTCCTTCACTCTTCTACCTACTCACAGTAGGTGTCGAGGTCGTTTATTTTCACTTGATCACACTCAGACACACACCACAGTCGGTAGGACTCCTCTGGACGAGGGATCGGCCCGTCGCAGAGACCTCTACCAGACAACACAAACACTGTACAAGAGAAAAAAATCCATGCCCCCGGTGGGATTCGAACCCACGATCCCAGCAAGTGTTCAGCCGCAGACCTACGCCTTAGACCGCGC
This sequence comes from Coptotermes formosanus, assembly GCA_013340265.1. NCBI lineage: Eukaryota > Metazoa > Arthropoda > Insecta > Blattodea > Rhinotermitidae > Coptotermes > Coptotermes formosanus. The sequence goes on along the minus strand of BLKM01000764.1, from coordinate 877,029 downwards.
GGCCACTGGGATCAGCCGGATATGTTAGTACATTCTCAGATCTGAGTTTCCCACATCTGCGAGATTATAATCTTAGACGTTAAACCGCACAATTTGGTAGATACTTATCAAGTCGGAGTAAAGTATAAAATCCAACTTCCTCCACATAACTACCAACATGACGGCAATAACAGCGAGTCACGCATGTAACAAAAGCCACTTTACCACTACACAACACTTCACGACTGCGAAGCACATTATGGCTAGGGAAACAGTGCACTGCTGTCGACCAAAATCTCTGTGCTCGTTCAGTCCTGGCATTCCTTATTGTATTTTTTATTAAAATCATTTATGCGGTGTCCATTTACAACTACCCTTTCAATTAAATCATTTCCATAATCAGAAACAAGCATACTAAATTTTTAAAAATTTAAATGTGTGAATATTAACTTTTGGGCTGTGCACCACACCGTTCGTATTAAATGACACACCACCAACTTTCAGATTGCCCATCCCGGCGTCCATGTACGTAGTTTTTGATCTTTTCTTTCAGTCAAGCACAACCAAAATAAAAACACCTTTACCTTTTAGTCTTTATTGCAACATGTTTCGGTCGCTAAGCGACCATCATCAGGGAAATACTTAAATACAAAAGAAAAGTGTCAAGGCAGAGGCCTGTCATTATTTTTACATGAATTCTACTCCGGACGGATGGACGGAAGGACGGGCGGACGGACTTTGGAGCCTACATCACCAACTTAGGCGTAAGCAGCTGAAAACCGTAAATGTAAACATTTAGTAAAAACACGAGAATTCTACAAGGATTATAAAGCCGCACAGGCTGCCCAGAAGAACAGCAACAACCAAATAGAAGGCGGAATGTAATTAATCGCCGATCACAGTGGACGCGCGGTTTAAGGCGTAGGCATGAGGCCGAGCTCTTGTTGGGATCGTGGGTTTGAATCCCACTGGGGGCATGGATGTTTGTCTTGCACAGTGTTTGTGTTGTCAGGTAGAGGTCTCTGCGACGGGCCGATCTCTTGTCCAGAGGAGTCGTACCGACTGCGGTGTGTGTATGATTGTGATCAGATGAAATTACAAAAAAAAAACCTCGACACCTGCTGTGAACAAGTAGGTAGAAGAAGGAAAGAATAAGAAATAAAAAATGTTATTAACCCTTTAAAGACGAAGCGTATCTGTTTTATATAAGGACTCAGTGCGTACCGCGCTGTAAACACTCTCCACTTCGGTTATAAAAACCAATCTCTTAATATTTTATAAGGCAAAAGTCGCTGTTTGTTCTGAGATCCGTACAAAACACATAAACGCAATGTGGGCATCACGTAGAATTTTTTAATGTTAAACCTGGTCGTAGGTAAAGTTACCGCTAGGCTTTAAAAGGTTAATCACAAGCCGTAGGTAGCCCTCCACCACTCTGTTTTAATTAGTTCCATTGTCTCAATTTTAACAAGGTTTAATGTTTGTGAAACAAAAACACTTTTCCTACATAAATGTAACCGAGTTGCAGATATTATTTCCCTGTAGGAAGTAACAGAAGCTGCACATTCCACAATTTTACAATTTTACAGTTTTATAATTTTCACAATTATATGTAATAACCCTTACAATTCATGTAAAAACAAGGAGAGGCCTCCGCCTTGATATTTTTGTTTTGCATTTCAGTATTTGCCTGATGATGGTCACTTAGCGAGCGAAACATGTTGCAATAAAGAATGAAGGGTAAAGGGTAGAGGCGTTTCTACTTTGGTTGTGCTTGGCTGAAGGAAAGATCGAAAACAGTACCAACGTTACAAGTCGATAGTAACGCACATTTTACATTTTACACATTTTATACTATTTGTGAGATCTCGTAAAAAATCCATCTTTACCTTGCGTTAAGTTTCTATGTAAACAAACACCAAATATTATTCGGGTGATCAAATCGAGAAGCATGAGATGGGCGAGGCATGTAGCACGTATGGGGGAAACGAGAATTGCATACAGGATTTTGGTAGGGAGACGTGAGGGAAGAAGACCATTTGGGACGTATATGTGAAGATAATATTAAAATGGATCTTCAAGACGTGGGATGGACTCAGCTAGCTCAGGATAAGGAGAGGAGACGGGCTCTTTGGAATGCGGTAATGAACCTCCCGGTTCCATAAAATGCGGGGAATTTCTTGTCTAGCTGAGAAACTGTTAGCTTCTGAAGAAGGCCTCTGCTCCATAGATGGAATAACCAAGCACTTGACGACGATCGGCTTGATCGAAACATGTAGTTTTTGAAAAAGTAATAATAAATACAGGGTGTGTCAGGCGGAATACGTAGTATTTTTTATATAGTGTTACTTACAGACCCATTACATTGAAACGCTCTTTTTAGACAATGTCTAGTATTTGCACAAATGACATACTATGGCGCTTCCGTATTCAGACGAAAGACGGCTGTCAACTGTAACCCATTCACGGCCATGTCTTCTCTAATAGCTTCACCCGAAGTAAGAGAAATCAGCAGACCCCAGCCCTTACTAATGTCCCTGTAACTTATGCAAATACATCAGCTTTCCCTCTCCCTATCATTCTTATACTGTTAGCTGGAAAAATACGACTTGCAGTAGTCTTTCATCGGCCTGACGCCACTGGGCGTCTTATTCAAGTAGAAAGACTTCTCTAATTAGAAGTGAATTCTGAGGTATAGCAAGGCCACGGAAAGGTGTTCAGGGCTTGTGACGGTAGCAGCCAACTGTCTGCCTCCGCTTCAGGCCCAAGGTGTTTGTCGCTGGTGAAGGTCATCACGTGGGTATCACTTTCAACATTCGTGTGAAAAGAATGGCTAGACGACGGGAGGGGAATGAAGGAAAGTACACTAGAGGGGGAAGCGTAACAGTTAAGAGGGCATCGATCGGTGGGATTTCTCTCTGTGACGTCAGTATAACGTGTCTGTTGGCTAGAAAGAGCATGAACCATTTAGGATAGCGACATTGCATGGCTTGATTAAATAGGAGATCTCTTAATGTGATGTGAAATTTTGTCATTTACTGGAACGAAAAACGGTGGCTAGAAGTAACGTTGACCTCTTTGGACAAAAACACGTTATGGTCAGACTATGGACAGCTAAATTCGTATATCCCTGTTCACATCTGATATTCTGCATAACATTCAGCGACACTTTTAACCCTAAGGCGATTCGTCCACGCTGTGTTTATAATATCACAAGAATAATCTAAATGCGTTCCGTCTAAAGGCAACTTTATTCTTACAAAATGTAATTAACCCTTTAAAGACGAAGTGTATCTGTTTTATATAGGGACTCAGTGCGTACCGCGTTGTAAACACTCTCCACCTCGGTTATAAAAACCAATCTCTTAATGTTTTATAAGGCAAAAGTTGCTGTTTGTTCTGAGATCCGTACAAAACACATAAACGCAATGTGGGCACCACGTAGAATTTTTTAATGTTAAACCTGGTCGTATGTAAAGTTACCGCTAAGCTTTAAAAGGTTAAAGGCAGACACATGGCATTCTGTCATTGACAATGGCAGGTGACCATGTGAGCGGTGATAAACACAAATATAACGGATTGTAAATTTGAAGATATATTTAGGGCAGTTGACTGAAAAACGTATAACTGCTAACAGGAAGCCAGCGTGTGCACGTGACAGTCAGTCAGTGCGGTCGAGTTACCACATCAAGAAAGCGTGTCACTGAGGGAACATGGTGACTTTCTCTAACACGGTTCCTGACACAAAAATACATTTTCCGCGATATTTAGCAATTTTATCACAGTATTAAAATTTCTCAATATATATGACCCCATGTTGGGGACGCGGTGGCGCAGTTGGTTGAGGTACTCCTCTAAAAACCGGAAGGTCTCAGGTTCGATTCCAGACGGTGTCACTGGAATTTTTCATTGACATGATCCTTTCGGCCGCACTATGAACCTGGGGTCGACTCAGCCTCTAACAGAAATGAGTACCAGGAATATTTCCTGGGGGATGACAACATTACCGATTGTCTAAAAATCTGGGAGTCTGAACGTCCTGGAATACTAAGGGCCTGTCCAGGCCTGTAGTGGGATTGCTTTACCTTTTTAAGACTCCATATGACACCACATCCCACCATGGATATCTAAGAAGAATTTTAAAAGTTGTTCATGAAGTCTTAATTCTGAAAGTTACTGATAAGACTTTCATTAACCTTTTAAAGCCTAGCGGTAACTTTACGTACCACCAGGTTTAACATTAAAAAATTCTACGTGGTGCCCACATTGCGTTTATGTGTTTTGTACGGATCTCAGAACAAACAGCAACTTCTGCCTTATAAAACATTAAGAGACTGGTTTTTATAACCGAAGTGGAGAGTGTTTACAGCGCGGTACGCACTGAGTCCTTATATAAAACAGACACGCTTCGTCTTTAAAGGGTTAATTTCAGAAAGTTTTCCGAAACGCGCACCTTTATATCCCACACCCAGCTCCCATTACAGAAACCCAAAGCACTTGATTGCCGTCTTAAACCTGTCACAGGAGGACAACGTACCCTGCATAAAGACTATGTAACATTTTTTATTCACGTCATTATCTTCCTAACGAGCATACTTTCTTAGCACTTTGGCGTCTAATAAGACATATATATAACATATATATATGAGATGCTATTCCCACAACACTGCCTATAAAGATTACCGCCTTCTGAAATGTGAAGTCATGTAGTCTGGTAACTCATTACCAACCGTACGTAACGGGAGAAACTTCTGCGTCAGTTTTCAAGATGGTTGACGAAGGAGGCAGCAGATTCCCCCGAAACGTCGGTAACGCCTACCAGAATACACAGAATTATGGTCTTCCCCGGTGAATTTCATACACGCATTCGTCTTGTGCAAGTACACATAACAGTCCTCTGGTCCTATAAACCACTTTTGCTATAAAGTGGCAGTTTCAGAAAAAGCAAAATCTCTGCCTGAACAAAAATCTCATTGAAATTAAAGTGATTTATGATGGCGCCTAACTCCCAGGCGAGTGGTCTGTGTATAAACAATCGCTGGTAATAAAACCAGGAATACTGCACAAGGAAGATGAGTCAATACTAGAGGTACTAAACTAAACTCGCTGCTTGCACTGTGGACTGATGGCAGGTCTGATATCATTCTGCCATCACCACATTTAATTAACCGCGTTTTCATTCCGCGTAGATGCCTGTTAGAATAAAACTGATACATCGCCCACATTTCTTTCACCCATAAAAAAGATGGTAGCGGATCCCAGCAACGGCGCGGTCTAAAGCGCGGGTCTGCGGCCGTTCGCTTGCTGAGATTGCGGGTTCGAATCCCGCCGGGGGTATGGATGTCTGTCTCCTGTTAAGTGTTGTCAGGTAGAGGTCTGTGCGACGAGCTGATCACTCGTCCAGAGGAGCCCTACCGACTGTGGTGTGTGGCTGAATGTGATCGTGAAGCCTCGATAATGAAGCGGCCCTGGCCCACGGGGGGCTGTTGGGCCGATGGGGGGAAATAAAATATAAAACATGGTACACAGATTGGTTAATCTCCACTACACCACTAGATCATTTAACAAAGTTATATCAACGGCAGAGGTTATTTAACGTTTTAAAGCCTAGCGGTAACTTTACATACCACCAGGTTTAACATTAAAAAATTCTACGTGATGCCCACATTGCGTTTATGTGTTTTGTACGGATCTCAGAACAAACAGCAACTTTTGCCTTATAAAACATTAAGAGATTGGTTTTTATAACCGAAGTGGAGAGTGTTTACAGCGCGGTACGCACTGAGTCCTTATATAAAACAGATACGCTTCGTCTTTAAACGGTTAAATTCCTTACAGTTAAGTGAAACATACATCGAAAATGTTTAGACACGAATTTCGGAGCTCCATACTCCGAATGTGGATGCCGGGGTGGCTACAGGGTGCACATCTGAGAAGCTGTGGTTCCATCCCCAGAAACGTCAAGAGGTTTCTGTCTTCTCCAAAGTTCCCAACATAAATCTTCAGGAGGAAGAGCGAGCGGAGAGTGAAGCTGACCACTCACATCAAATATTGCCAACGTAAACAATGCATGGACCGATAACTCCACACCCAACTACGTCTTTATAGCAACTATGGGGACAATGCAGCTTCGGAAATGGGCCCGTTACCGGCTGTCATTGCCAATGTCCACCGTGCTTTGTCTTGCATTATCGAAAGAGGAGTCCCTGCAATATATTAACATGCCATACGATTGATCATTTTCAAATAATTTTCCTACTTCCAACAAGCAAGACTACTTAACATTAGGGTTTAAGTAGGAATTCGTGATTCTGTAATACAAAGTTTCTTTTAAAATCGAAATAAAACCTTCGCGTTGTGACGTAATTAATATCTTGGTGCACGCAGTTCGTTAACTACAATCGAACCCGCTTATAACCACATCGGTTTATGTTACACCTCACCTACAGAGTCAGATATTCCGTTGTGCTAATTAGTTCATCACTCTTAGCCATAAGATTATATTCCTCGCTTATAACGACACAAATTTTTGCGTCCCTTTTATGACGGTAAAAGTTCGCCTGTATTTCATACGCATAGACTTAAAGTTCTCACAGTAGTGTGCTGAAGGTCGAACTCTTCCGGGATGTGACGCTGTGACGTTGGTTAGAAAGTTGCCAGCGTTTCAAACTATCTTCTTTAACCTTTTAAAGCCTCGCGGTTAGTTTACTTACCATCAGGTTTAACATTCAGAAATTCTACATGCTGCCCACATTGTGTATTGGGTGTTTTATATGGATCTCAGAACAAACAGCCAATGTTAGCTTATACAGCATCAACTGGTCTGTTTTTTATAACTGAGGTGTAGAGTGTTTACAGCGCGGTACGCATTGAGTCCTTATATAAAACAGATTACGTTCCGTCTTTAAAGCGTTAAATATTGGAATTAGGAAATTATTACATAATTCCTTCACCCGTAAATGTGGTTATTCTTTAGAGTTACCAGTTTCAAGTGATGTATAAATTACACTGTATAAAGTGGGCCAAACTGAAACTTGCCTTAAACATGCAAGACTCTTGGGCAATCTTTCATGTAATCGCGATATACGAGGAAGGAAAGCAGCCCGCACGCGCCAGGTGTCCAGTCGACAGACGTGCGACACATGAATGCAAACTATCTAACTCTGTTCCCAGCAAATTACATGAGTCTCAACTAAACCACTAACTAACCAGCTCCACGAAACACAGCGGCTTTGGAAACAAGACAGCCAGTCTTATGGTACAACAAAACCGCGCCTTCATGCAAACCGAGAAACACACAGATGTTTCCAAAAAGGGCCCACACATTGGTTCTTATCCTCAGGTAGATCAATCTGGCCCAAATCCTCGAAACCTCTCCCCTTAAGATTTACGTATATACACCGCTCCATCCATGGCCAGGTCTACAGCAAACAGCTTAATGTAAGGGCGATGTACTGCAGGAAACCTGGTGTTAGCAATCGCATTCCGGGGAAATATGTGATTGGACCGCGTATTATTATTATTATTATTATTATTATTACATTATCCCCTTTACGCAGGGTATTCACACTTATATACCTGAAACAAACCATGTTTCTAGGGTACACAGCGTCGCAGCTATTCCGCGCGTACTGTTAATGGTGCATATAGCGCTGTCTGCAATATTAAACTCTTTTGTGCTTCTACATTAGCACTTCCCGCAGTGTGTGTGCTGTGCCCAGTACAGCTGTTTTCTGCAGTTCCTTGATATCGTGCTGTCCCGGTACGCTGCTCAAGTATTTTCTGAAGCATTTTGAAATGGTTCCAGTTGCCCCTATTATTACTGGCGTCACCTTTGTTTTTACATTCCACATGCGCTGTATTTCTGTTATAAGGTCTTTATGTTTTAGAATCTTCTCGGCTTCTTTCTTTATCACATTTCTGTCTCCCGGGATTGGTACATCAATTAGCATACATGTTCCTTTTTCATTATCCCGGATTATGATGTCCGGTTTACTGTTGGGGACGGTTCTGTCAGTTTGCACGTGTTGATTCTACAATGGTAACCTTGCCTACTTGAATTGCTTCTACTGATTTTGGTACATTATTATTATTATTATTATTATTATTATTATTATTATTTGCGTTTCTTTTTTAAGTATTTGTGTTGGCGTTGTAATTGCCACTTTTTCTACAAGCATATTTATCTCCAACTTCTTGCACCATTTCACATATATAAAGGTCACTCCTACACGTTTCGGCCATGACACACGGCCATCTTCAGGGTGGACATACTACCTAAAAGTCATATACACTTAAAATATATCACCGTTGGTAAATGGCAAAACATAAATCGGAGAGTAAAACATATCTATAGGTAAAAGATAAAGGAATCATTTACAGGTCTAAAGCGCAAGGGGAAGTAGAGGTATAGCCCCACCCTTTCGTTAGCCTCGGCGCTACAAGTGGATGGGGTTGCTAGCCCCACGTCCCGTCCGCTTTACTCCCGGGAAAGACCCGGTACCCACTGTGCAGGAGGCTGGGTGGGCCCCAGGTGCGGGCTGGACGGGTGCGGAAAATCTCACCCCCACCGGGATTCGATGCCCGGACCGTCCAGACCGTAGCGAGCTGCTGTACCGGCTGAGCAATCGCGGCCCACAAAACATATCTATACCTATGTATACACATGGACCTTACTCTTCAAATACGTACAGCACTCTGTCAGTAACAGCACCCACACATCTTCACTTGCAGTCAAATTTGAGCTGCAAATCTTGTAAGTGGCTGAGATCTGTATTCCATGGACGAGAGCTGCGTGCTTTATATGACCCTTGTGTAACATGTACTCCCTGAAGATGACCATATGCTATGGTCGAAACAGGCAGGAGTGACCTTTATATATGAACTACTGCAGTAAGTTGGAAATAAATTCACCTGTATATGTTTATTGCATGGAAGATGTATAATATTAAAATTGCCACTTGTTCTGTTCAGCCAGCACTTTAATAGCAACTACTGAAATGAACTGAAAGATTACTACTGGTCGACTAGTTTATGTGTGAGAGCCAGTCAGTTGAAAGTTTTTTTAATAAAAATCTCAATTGGGCAGCGCTCCGAGGTCACGGGTGCTGCATTTGACCCGCGGCCGTATGATAAACGCATATCTGTTTCACATTACGCATTTCACTTAGCCATTCACTAATTCTAATTATGTGATGATCGTGACGCAACGTTTAAATAATAAGTAATAAATATATCTTTATTAATTTCATATCTGCATTAGTATATAAGGGTTATTGCCTAAAAATCAAAATGTCACCCAAAGGAATGATATTTCAGTGTTACAGTTCGGTTAAAATACATTTTAATATAAATAGTATTTGTCTATTGTGTGGTGATGGGTTTATGGACTTTATCCATTGTCCGAAGAGTAAAATATTAAAATATTAAAAATTTAAATTTATTTGGGCCCCTTAGACAGAGCTAGCTGTAGCTCTGTCTAAGGGGCCCAACTGATTAGGTGTTCCTCCGTTCTCCCCCTCCATTCACCTGAGGACGGAAACAGAGCCAGCTTCCGAAACGTTGTGATATTAATTTTTTAGTATTTTCAATATTTTACTCTTCGGACGACGGATAAAGCCCATAAACCCATCAACACACAATATTATACACCATCGTAAAAATCTCTCAGAATTATGTGTCTAATTTATATAAAACATAGTTATTTTCATCCGTAAAGTCATGTACGCAAATATAAAGAAAAAGAGAAATAAAATTGACCAATATATCTATTCAACGTTCGGAAATTTCATTATTTTTATGTACCTCCACTTCGCCCTTATCTCGACAAACTTGAGGTAAACATTTTCCTTTTTATCTCCCAAGACGAAAATTGAATTCTATTCTCCTGTATGTGTGAGGGCTGTGTTCCGTTAACGCGAAAGCAATTTGGTTGCTGAGACCAAAGGCATGCACTGGACTGAGAACACAAGCTCAGTGCTGCCTGGCGGTGAGTTCCTGTTATGGCTTGAACAGAAGACGCGCTTAGAATGACGAACTTACTGTAATATCGGTTCTGTGTGACAGTCAATGAAAGTCAGGACGCCACGTGCCTGTAACGATGGACGTTACTTGATCATGATTATATACAGGATGTTCCTAGCTACGTATGTGGCTGGTGAATTAAGTAAGTTACGGAATCTAAGACTTTTTAGTGTCACTGTGAAGTCCTACTTCAGAATACGTTCTCAAAATGATTTATCACATTTGACATCATCTGATATGTAATCCATTTTAATATTATATTCTAACTTGTGTCAAGTTTAGTAAATAGTGCTTACACACCGTCAAACACAGCCTACTATTAATAAACAATTTGTCAAATTACTTCTAGAAACATGTGTTTCGACGTAACGGGTCATCATCAATTCAATCTCATAAAATATGAATATTTTACAAGTTCTAAAATTGAATACATTGTCACATTTGGAATGACATCTCAATTCTTTATAATAATATTCGCAGTACAGATATATATTCCCTCTTCCCGAATTAAGTTGGGTAAATAACATGACATCAACGAAACACTCCATTAAAATGATTGGCGTTCACAATACGGAACTACGTGGTATATGTGACTCTATCCCATGTGATACTGACAGGATATTCGAAGTAAAGAAAGTCGGCTGTTCGAGCGGTTTCTGCAGCAAGTGCGGCCAGAATAAGGCACAGTGCTGGAAGATGTATTCACACTATATTCAGATGACTGTACTTGGCATTTGACATCGCCTCGGTTAGTAAAGGTAAAGCAGTCCCATTACAGGCCTGGACAGGCCCTGAGGGCTGCAGGAGGTTGAGGTTCCCAGATTTCAAGACAATCGGCGCATGAAGGTGGTAAGGTTGTCAGCACTACGCACCGGCCGCCTTTACTCCCAGGAAATATTCTTGGTACGCATTTCTGTTAGAGGCTGAGTCGACCCCAGGGCCATAGTGCGGCCGACAGGATTATGTCAATGAAAAAAAAATCCACTGACACCATCGGGAATCGAACCCGCGACCTGCCGGTTTGTACCGCAGTGCCTCAACCAACTGCGCCACCGCGTGCTCCCCGCTTAGGTTAGTACTCGCGTACATTATCGACACACTTTCCTCCACACACCACACCTTGGGTACCTACAAGGCATCAGAACCCAGAACACTATCTTCCGCACAACACCTGCAGTGAATATAATTTAGCAGTTAATTGCCGATCATACTTGCTGAGCGATGTGACAGCTTCTACGTTTTCCGCAGGTTGAATACTGAGATCGTGGGTTTAAATCGGGGAATGGACATGTGTCAGAGATTCGTCTGAATTTGTGTTGCCTTGTGTAGGCGGAAGTTCTGTGCAGGGACGATCGCACGCCCAAGGTCTCCTACACAGCGTCCGTGGAAAAGAGAATATAAAACCGGGTTAAAGGAGGCACCATGCATGAAGACGACAATACGGAGATAAAGAATTTTCATTTGTCTTTAATGAAAAGGATTTCATTCCTCAGAAAATAATCACAGCTCTTGGCTATGAGCCAGCATCTGCACCGGGAATTCCCCGAATACAAGTTCAAGGGCTTGTCGCAGAATGTGATGGAAAGAGGCGATAATTATGCTGGAAGAATTGGGAGAAAGGAAAGAATATTTGACAATTATGCTGGAATAATTGTGAGAAAAGCGAGAAGTGACGATAATTATGCTGGAGGAATTGGGAGAAAGGCGAGAAGTTATGGTAATTATACTGGTGCGCCCCAGATACGCAAGATACAATGAACACTGGTGGTGGTGTTCGTAATAAGTCTCTTGTAACTTATTAAATAGGTATATTAACATAATAGGAAGCGTATAATACAAAATGATTACAATGAATACAGTTACTTGAACGTAAACGACCGGGCCCCTTCGGCCGTGTGGTAGAGTTGATACAAGGCCCCTTACACAGTATCAACATGCCCCATCGTACCTCCATAACAAACTCCAAACCCTCAGGAAACACACACAAAATACCTGCATGAATAAACTTTAACAACAAAGAAAACAAATACTTATCTTCATGCAGTGACCCATGGTGGGTCACCCCACTGATGAACCGAAACCAGAATTTAGACCAAGCCACGTCCGGACAGAATTTAGATGTTACCAGGCTGGGGCTTCCACCAAGAGTGAGCTAACCAGCCACGTACGACGCGCTTCAGCCAGGGGACCGTTAGGATCGGAAGGAAGGGGTGAAAGGGGAGAGGGTGACACGTAAGCCAAGATCGGGTGATGTGGCTGTTTCAAATCCAGGGCTGCCCAAGCTACGGCACACTGGAAGAATTGAAGGAAAGGCAAAAGGAAGTAATAATTATACTCCTTCGAAACGTCGGTAACTATTTACCTATCGACACGGCGTCATATGCCAAAAGAGTTGAATGTTCCTCAGTACGACTCTGGCAATTTCATGTCACGCGTAGTGACCCCGATAACTTCAAGAGTACACATAATCTCCTGTATGTTGTACCCTTCAGCGTTATTACAGGCCCACTTAGTCACGGTCTCAGGCAGTCTCTTGTATTAAGTATAGAAACTTTCCCCTCCGCAGACACGCCGTCTTGTAGGAGAAATTCTTAACACAATTTTGAAGTTCATGATGAAGTTTCTGGCTTTTGGACTTTCACAAAAAAATAAAATTTAAAATCTAAATTTTAAACAAACATTATATCAGATTATGTAGTTAGTTACGCCATAACCAAGCAAAATGTAAGCCGAAACACGACAACACTTTTTTTTTCACAGAACACGGACAGATTATTCGTTTAGCTGCAGGCCAGTGAGAGACGCTAGGTTTTTCTGTCCGCTTTGTTTAAATGACTACCGTAGCAAAATATTATTTACATTTATACAGAAAAGGCAGCAAAAAAGTGCACGGTACATCAGTCGGTCCCTGGACGCCTCGTTTACAGACGTCCCTACAGGCACTTCTAAAATGATAAGTTGTCGTGGACTCAGACGAAAATTTTACAAGGTTAGTAGAAAAACACCGGAGGCGTACGGCACATCCCAAAACACCCGAATATTCAACAGCACTGCTGTGAGAGTCTCACATTTTGCATAAGGTAATGTTGTATGAAAAACTTAACCAAAGACTTCCAACGTAATAGATCTCCCATTTCGAATACCATATTAGGAAAACACAAGAATCTTACTCAATTGCTAGTGTTATCTACCGTCGGTGGAACATAGCTTTTTATGGTGCTGAAACTTGGACACTTCGGAAAGTAGATCAGCAATACCGGGGAAGTTTTGAAATTTGGTGCCGGAGAAGTACGGAGAAGATCAGTTGGACCTGATGGTGTGAGATATGGAGAAGCGTTACATATAGTCAAGGAGGAGAGGAATATCCTACATATAATAAAAAGAAGGAAGGCTAACTGGATTGGTCACATCTAGCGTAGGAACTGCCTTCTTCTTTAGCCGCCTCTGTTTTGAGGTTTCTAAATCACACACAATTAGACACACACACACACACACACACACACACACACACACGGCAGGACTCCTCTGAACTAGTGATCAGCTCATCAAAGCGGCCGCCACCTACACAACACAAAATAATCATAACAGACGAAAACCCATGACTTCAGTGGGGTTCGAAACCGCGATCCCAGGAATGCAGCAGCTACAGACGTACGCCTTAGAACGCACGGCCACCGCGATTGGCTGACAATCCGTCTGTATCGTTAAGAATTCCCGTTGTGCATACGAAAACATCTTAACATTCATGTGGAGGTAAATTCTGCGCCGGTAAACACTTCTATTATCAGGCGCCCTGTCTGTGACAACAGCAGACTGTGTGACCGGCGCAACGCCCAACATCGGGGGAGGGGAGGGGTCAGGAACATTCGACTTCCCTCTGTGAATTGTGGAAAACCATTTAAATTTCAAAGTCGAAATACAAATTCATACATTATGGCTTGGAAATAATTTTGGGAAGTAGAGGTAAAGTTGTATCTGTGAACGACGTGAAGGAATATGAGGGAGTAGAGTTATAGCTCCACTCATTCTTGACATCGGCGATAGATGGACACGAGTGGTCAGATTCACGTCCCGGCCGCTTTAACCCAGAAGAATAACCCCGTGTACCTACGAAATAGGAGGTTGGAATGGCACCAGAACCGGTCTGTACGGGTTAAAGAACAATCATCTTGCCCCCGCCTGGATCTAAACCCCGATGATTCGTTTATCCATCCGTAGCCTAGTCATTGTATGCGCCCAGCTATTACGGCTTAGCGTTATAAAAGACTGAATGACTAATTTGGAACGTCAGGTGCAACAACTTCCACAGTTTAATTTACAATTTAGTGCTTACACTCCTCTCTGAAATTAAGCGAATAATTTACAAAAGAGTGGGTATAGTTGCTTCGCTTTGTGTGTAAAGGAAGCCAGAAATTTCAAAGCCCTACACAAAGAACAAAGATACATTTTTCTCCTCTTCAATTCAGATTTATCCCCTGGAGATATGTCATGTCTACCAATGTATACAACTTCCTACAATTAGACGAGACATTACTGCTAATTGAGATACATAATACCCGGCTCAAAGCGTACTACGGAATTCCGTTCTACATTCAGAGTTCTGGCATTCGATTCTTGATGAAAAGGGAAGTTCAGACAGAGCCTAACGAGACGCACAGGGAGTGGAAGTGTTGCTATGGGAACTACGATGATTTAAACGAAATGTGAAGTCTCTGTCAAAGCCAAGCGATGCGCTTACAGAAGGGTAAACACACAGCTACGCTTCAAAGACTGGATCATGGGCTATCTGCACTGGAAGAAATTTTAATGAGTCTCTAGGAAACTAAGACTGGACTACGACATTTAATTTGAAAGTCAATAATAGGTGTAATTAATCCTAGAGACTTTCATGAAAATCTCTAATAATACGCAACAGAAAGCCAGCCACATTAACCTTTTAAATCCTAGCGGTAACTTTACGCACCATCAGGTTTAGCATTCAGAAATTCTACGTGGTGCCCACATTGCGTTTATGTGTTTTGTGTGGATCTCAGAACAAACAGCAACTTTTGCCTTATAAAACATTAAGAGACTGGTTTTTATAACCGACGTGGAGAGTGTTTACTGCGCGGTACGCACGGAGTCCTTATATAAAACAGACACGCTTCGTCTTTAAAGGGTTAATGACTTTCAGATCCTGGCCTTTAACAACAGCAACATAACGTGAGTCGAGGACACGTGGCTAGCAGTTTTCATCATTATTCATGAGATTCCGGGTTCAAATCTTTGTTTCGACAGCGGCTGTTTTGACTGTTGTTTCTCTTCTTCCTCTTCACATGAAAATGACAAGATATTACCTTAAGTTCAAGAAACTTTCCTTCCACACAGTTGAAAATTCATTACCCATTACGATCCAAATATTAAACACCATGCAGCGTGAGCTATGGACACAATCATCGGCCTTAAAAATCCATTTGATATCTCACAGAGAACACAATTCGTGTCCGTCATAAAATCTATTCTGCTAATATTGTTTAGGTAACTAACTGCCCTTTATAGGCAGAATAAGTAATACATAAATATACAGAGTGTGAGGAAATTCGGAGTTTGTTTAATGTTAGGGCAGGTTGTGCACACACTTGCCACGAGGTTTTCACACGTTTAATAAACCATCTATAACCACCATAACGGAAGTGTGAATGTCTAAGTGGAAACCAATCCGCAGCCCTGCAACTGCGTATTGTGACACACATACTGTAAGTAAGACGTCTCTAATAAATTATAGAAAACATGTCCGCGTGACACGACAGATTGTTACAACGTGACAAGTTTAATTGTACGATGATGCAATGCAAGCATACCTAGTAGCAATAGTTAACAGACGAAAAGAAGAGCAAATCCCCAAAATATAACCCATTAAGGGTGTATGATTTTAATGTTTGTTTTAACGCACTTCTGAACATCCTACACACGACTAAAGAATCCCAATTTGACATTTAAACTCACGAAATTTAAAGTCCATTACACGTCCAAAGATAAAACAATTCTTCAATTGAGGCCAATATAGAATAAGAGGGAAGTAGCGTAAAGCTTGGCCTCTACACGTTATGAAGGCACACAGCGGGTGTACAGGCCTAACTGCACTCAATCTTGACTTCGCAACTAAAGGAAAATGAGTGACCAACATCACGTCCCGGCCGCCCTACCCCTAGGAAAAATAAATCGGCACCCATTGCATACGACGTTGGGTGGACCCCAGAGCCGGTCTGGACGTTTCGGAGAATAGAGAAAAGTTTTTGTTCCCGCAGAAATACGAACACTGGAGCGACCAACTCGGAGCAAAGACATCACCTCTGTGTCTGTAATTCGTCATATACAGTCGCAGCACACATCAGCATAACTTGATTGTTTATTTCACACCATAGTCCCTATGTGTTTACTTTTGTCGCGACATCCACCAGGGAGCGACACATACGCATACAAACTCGGACATTTAGAGTAGAGAAATATTTAACATTTATTCTAACAAACCATACTACTGTCATATCAAAATATTTAATGTGCTCAAGTCTTATTAGGAATTATATATCCGTGAAAGTATCAAAACTCTTACCAAATACACGAATTATATCTTTAACCTTTTAAAGCCTAGCGGTAACTTTACGTACCACCAGGTTTAACATTAAAAAATTCTACGTGGTGCCCACATTGCGTTTATGTGTTTTGTACGGATCTCAGAACAAACAGCAACTTTTGCCTTATAAAACATTAAGAGATTGGTTTTTATAACCGAAGTGGAGAGTGTTTACTGCGCGGTAGGAACTGAGTCCTTATATAAAACAGATATGCTTCGTCTTTAAAGGGTTAATTAGCTTTAAATTTAAAATCGTAAAATATGAATCCTTGTTTTCTTAAACGGAGTAGAACCCGGTTATAACGACATCGTTTTATACGACATCTCGCCTATAGCGTCAGATATTCCGTGGTACCAATTAATTCCTCGCTGTTAGCCACAACATTATACTCCTCGGGTATAGCAGCACTCGTTTATAACGACACAAAATATTGAGGCCCTTCTGTGACGTTATAAATGAGCCCGACTCTACATAATAAATAAAAGTGCGTAATAAAGTGTGTACAACTGATAAAATAACGCCTTTTACTGTACATTTATATGCGTGTAAGTTAGCTAATGTCGCGCTCTATACACAGTTTTGCCAACCATTTTGTGTATTTATTACTGATTGTAAAAATTACGGAATGTAGGACGTTGGGCTTTTCTATGACGTCATAACATTCTTATCGTGTTTCGTTAAAAATCGGTCAACTAGTTCAAAAGTTTAAAGTGGAAACACACCCAGCGAATGAGTGGTAAAGCAAAGTCACATCCCAGCAAGAGCTGCGCCATCAGTCACGCCGGTACGACAGCCTCACAGCCCGAAAAGGTATAAAGTATTGCCGGGAAGACTTCCATGGAACGATCATAGATCTACAGGTTCTGTTCCAACTCATAATTTTACTGACCTGAATGGACGCTTCATAAAACACCCTGTATTAGGAAGTTAGTGTGTATGTAAGAATGAACATGACGCAACACAAAGAAAGGCTTATAACGTAGTCTGAACATTCCTGCAAGGAATTTACTCGTTTTCAATTTATGGACATGTTGTCGAATAAAGGAACTAAACTCTGTACTCCGGAAGAATTTTTCTTTTTATATTTACTAGTCCTGAGGAAAGAATAGTACATCAAAAGAACATGTTTATATATAGAGGACTCTGGGAAATCAAATCTCATGGATGTGCCTTTGGGGTATCTCAGAAAATCTGATGACGAGAGTACTCCCGTATGGAGTACGCGTCTTTCCCGAATGTATCATTTGATACAGAACACACCTTAGTGACATCGATGTTCATTGCTGCAGATACAAATGGAATGTTCTTTCATAGCTAATCGCTTTAGACATCACAATGCACAGTTGTAAAATACGTCATTAAACATTCGTTGCAATTAAAGGTGCAAATTTTGGTATCATGTGCAGCCTGTGTGTTTTGCATGGGTTGAAACGTGGTCTCTCACATTACGGGAAGAATACAGGGTGTTCGAGATTAGCATCATGAAGAAGACAGATTGGTCTAAGAGGAAGCACGTAAAATAAAGACGGAGAAAACTGCTTAACGAAGAAGGTAATTATTTCTACTTATAGCCAAATACGAGTACTCTTAGGTTCATCCCATTAGAGAGGAAGAGATGGGCGGGTCATGCGGCAAGAATGGGGAAGAACAAAAAATCCGTACATGGCGTTGGTGGCGAAATATGAAGGAAAGAGGACACTTCGAAGATTTAACATTAAAGTGGAGTTTCAAGAAATAGGATGAAATAACTTGGGCTGGATTCATCTGGCTCAGGATATAAAAAGTGGTGGGCTCTTGTGAATACAGAAATAAACTAAATTCTTCATTCATGACACCAACAAATGCACATTTTGTGTACACAGATATATATGTATATACATATATGTATATTCATATATGTATGTACATATATATGTATATTACTGAAACTTGCATGGGTAACATCAGCTGCAAAAATACTGTAATATAAAAGGAATAACTTGTGTAATTTTAGTAATTATATAATTTTGTAATTGTAATTGTGTAATTTGTAATTATGTAATTTGAGTAAGCTTAAAATCTTGATGTGGACTTCACTGAGGATAGCACAAATGACGCCGAAACATGTAGCAGCAGTGTAAGACTGTATCTGTATGTATCACAGGTGCTTTTGTTGGTGTAATGAGTGAAGAATTTAATTCAATCAAAACGCACGGCTTACATAACTTAAAACAGCGGCAGACTTTCAGGTACCGTAAAACGGGCGATATCTTGACTACATAAGAAAATTACAGACCGTATGTTTACTGCTGAACGGCTTGCTGTAGAGCGGACGACATCGATGCTACATAGCGACAGATGATGCCGCTCGCCCTGCAGTACTCAGTTCGACGATAGAAGGTATCCTCTGTATTAGCTTCTCACGAAGCACTGTGCCGCATGGCATTGCTTAGTAACCCCCCCCCCCATCCCCGCGTGTGGCGCAACAGCCCCCAGGGGGCCAGGGCCTCCTCATTGTCGAGGCTTCACGACCACACTCAGACACATCACACTCGGTAGGACTCCTCTAGATAAGTGATAAGCCCGACGCAGAGACCTCTACCTGACAACATACAACAGTTACAAGAGACAGATATACATGCCCCCGGTGCGATTCGAACCCGCAATCCCAGCAAGCGAGCGGCCGCAGACCCGCGCCTTAGACCCTGCTGCCACTGGCATCGGAAATAACTTCGTCACACCAAGGTATTTAAGTTGATTTTCAAGGCCTAATGCAACGCTTAAAGAAGCTGAATATATTTTAAAGATTCTAAAGGCACAGTCCCTTAGCGACAGGTAGCGCACATCACCGCTAACGTAGTATGCGGTGGGTACCGTTACGCTACTTCACTTTAAACGGAAGATTAGGACCACGTGGCGCAATGCTATACAAGACGTGCGGTGTAAAGATACGCAGTCATGCGAGAGTGACAAATGTTTATGGATTAAATAAAAAAACTACGCTAATCTGACGTGCTTCAGCGTGGGTTATTTCAACACATTTTTTAAAAGAATCAGATAAAGACAGTAAACTATTTTAAAGAAATAAAGCACGCAACTTTAAACAAATGTTTCAAATTTGCGCATGTTTCATATTCATAAAAACGAGGTAACCCACTAAATTTCGTGTCTCGACTCAACTGTTTACAATTACTTACGCAACCAAGAAACTGCTGTCTCACACAGAACTCGAAACGTGATAACTGTCAAGAAACGAATCCGTATTAAACCCTATAGCCAGAAAACCCAGTATTACTTCCATATTATTTAGTTCTTATTTTCTACAAGTGTAATAAATACATTCTGGAATCACCATCCCGTTGTGTGTATAAGCGACTATAATCCATTACACACACACACACACATTTTTCTATGAAATAGAGATCTCCTCCATCTGAGTATTTTAACACCTATGCTTAGATAAATTTTACTAAAATTTATGTGATTAAATTTTATTCCTTATAGTGAATAACAGGTAATTATATGACTTTACACATTCTAACCGTAAAGGGGAGGCCTCCGCCTCACCATATGTTTGTCATTCTATGATCATGCAACTTCTACGTGATGATGGCCGGCGTACGCGGCCGAAACCTGTCGTAGAGAAAATAAACAGTGCAGGTGAAAAGTGTCGTGTTTGCTCTGACAAAAAATTTGAATATTGTATAATAAATAAGCATAAAAGACAAGATCAGACGTAGGGCCAAGAATGTGTCAGAATTTTTAACCCGTTTCGTATTCGAAAGTGAAATATTTTATTTCATGGCTCTGAGATTTCCCTTTCTTTTCTTCGGTTGCTTTAACAAAACTCTGCAACATCATCTTGAAAAAAGTAAAGTCCAGCTCAGTCGGTTAGTCGCCGGCCTCTCACGGGGGAGGCCCGGGTTCGATCCCAGGCCAGCCCACATGGGAGCCTAACCGCGAAAATTAGCAAAGAGACGGGTTTTCTCTGAGTATTTTGTTGTTTCCTTGTTAGTATCATTCCACCGATGCTTCACAAGCATTAATTTACTGATTTGTCACGGATCACACATCAGCAGTTCAGAGCGTCATTAAATAAAACCCAACAGCACACCCACAACTTCTGCAATTCACCATTTTTAACCATCCTTTCGTTTGACGTAGATAAGTGAAGTGAAAAATCTTGAAATGAAACGCCCTGCATATGGTAGCTCATCGTCAACCTTTCGGAGGAATATATTACCTCCCTCTTCAGGATATGAAATATTGACAGTGAGTTCAAAACTGCGCGGAGTCACATCTCAGAAAGCAGAACCGCTGTGAGAAAGTCAAATCTCAGAACTGACAGATTCTAAAGGGACACAAATGTTGGTTTATGGCCACGAGGCTGTGACAAAGAAATGAACAAGTACTGAATGGAAACGGAGCATAAGCTCGCTCAACCATACGCTGCTATGCTAACGTCTGTAGCATAAGTAAACACCTTCCAGGAGAATTCATCCTTTACTCTAAAATACAAACATCAGTGACGGAAACGCCTGCAGCATTCCGTTTAGACTACACGCGATACGGTACTGTCGGAGAAGTTGCCGGCAATGGACGGCGTTGACAGCAGTTTTAACCCTCGTACTAGCATACAGCGAAACAAAATACGCGACAGTTTTAAGATATAAGACACTTTAGAGTTCACAGTTGCTTACAGATGGTGGACGGATATGTCTGGTTAATTCCGGTACTGCAGTAGACAGCATCGTGCTAAAGGGTCGCTACAAATTTAAACCATGAAAATGAAAACCAACAAAATATATGACTTACGCAGAAACACCTAACTGTGTATAATTCATCTTCTAAACTTTTCGTCATGTATGGGACAATAACAAAGAAGCTTCCAAGAGTAAAATGAGAAATGTATAAAGATACAATACTGCACACACAAATAAGTCATTTATGCATATATATATATATATATTTTCACAATACACATATAAATGTCTAACCGGCAAGACATAACTATAAATAACAAGAACACAACAGCAAAGCTGCTGGAGACCAATGTAGCTATCTGGTTTAATAAAACATGTGAACTCCATCATCTTACACCTAAATACGTTAACGTTAAAATAAATGACAATATCCAGCAAAATTCAAACACTAAAATTTCAGTTACAGTAGTCCCTCCGCAAACACTGTTTTTATATTATTTGCATAGTTCGCGATTTGCGAGGTCTAAGAAATACGGCAAGTATAGGGTTAGGGACAGCGAATCTTTTGAAGAAGACCACTGAGCAGTTTACAAAACACCATTAATTTTAACGTATCCTCTGTGTACGAAGTTACAACACATGGCACCCCCCCCCCCCACGCACTACAACCCCATAGGGTCCATAGAACTATTGGAACTACTGGAACCACTCAGATTGTACCAGATGTGCGGCAGACAGGCGACGGCATTCCTTGCGTGTAAGCTCCCCACCTTCATAGGGTATTACTGAAGAATGAAAGTGAGATTAAACGGTGTTAAAACGTCAGGGTTTAGTAAACTTACAAGCTGGAGCAAGGGGCTAATTGCTATCTAACAGCCCTTATCTCCTCTTAATAATGCTGGTGGCGAATCACAGCCAAGCCAATGCAGCATCTGTAAGTGCGTTATGCCTCGTGTTAGTTGCAATTACGTCACAACTTCTCTTCCGGAATGAATAAAGACACACTGTGCTTCCACATCCAGCACAATGACACACACCCAGACTTTAAACTAAGATATTAATGAGTGAAGAGAGTTTAAGTGTGTCACGTTAAGGTCGCTGACAGTTGGTAAGATTATATAGCGTCGGTGAGAGATGATTAAATGCGTACTGAGCATCACAGGAATGATTCTGACAGGGAAGATATTTGGGGTTAACAGGGACGACGTTACAGGGAAGCAGGGGAGTGAAGAATACTGCGCAGTGAGAAGCTGCGCAGTCTGTAATCCTCACCACATACTGTCAGGGAGATCAAGTCAAGGAAAGTGAGATGGGAGGGGCATGTAGCATGTATGGAGGGTATCGAGGAAAGGAAAGGTGCGTACCTGGTTTTGGTGAGGAAACCTGAGGAAATAAACCACTTTTAAGACCTAGGCATGGATGGGAGGATACTATTAAAATGGATATTAAAGAAACCGGTTGGGTGTGCGTGGACTGGATTGGTCTTGCTCAGGATAAGAGCAGGTGTGCGGGCTGTTGTGGACAAGGTGATGAATTTTCGGTTTCCATAAAATTTAGGGAATTTTTTGACTAGCTAAAAAACTATTAACCTCTCAAGAAGGACTCTGCTCCATGGAGTCAGTCGGTCCGTCCGTCAGTCACTCTATCGATCAGTCAGTTGGTCCGTCGGTCGGTCGGTCGGTCAGTCAGTCAATCAGTTAGTTAGTTAGTTAGTTAGTTAGTTAGTTAGTTAGTTAGTTAGGCAGTCTGTCTGTCTGTCGGTCGGTCGGTCAGTCAGTCAGTCAGTTAGCTAGTCAGCCAGTTAGTAAGTCGGACAGTCAGTCAGTCAGTCAGTCGGTCGGTCAGTCAGACATGCGGTCGGTCGGTCAGTCAGTCGGTCAGTCAGTCAGAAACCCATCCAAACGCCACGTGATCTACCTCAAATTCCACACGGACTTGCCTGGGACGGAAGCCGGCACTTCGCGGCGAGAGACCGGCGGAATTCATAGTTTCGACAAGACACTAAGTTACAGAACTAAGGGCTTAACAATCGGTTCTTGAATTTCTGCAGACAGAAAACCCTAGCAACCACGTACAGACGGCTACTCGCGGTAATACAGCGTCCACTGCAAGCCCCTCCCGAAGACTGGAGGTGCCTCACAGACCTCACTTCACCCTCCTTGTGGCGGTGCATAGTGCCTCACGACTTCACACACCTACAGCCACCTGCCACGCATCACGGACATCTTGTTAGGGTCCAGGTGGACCCGCAATATTTATAGGAATTAAATACCCAGAACTGAATATAGCTGGCACTTGTCTGCTAAACACCGGGATCATAACCAGGCGTTGCTTCCCACATACTGGAATCAAGAACAACCTCGATGTTTGGAAGCAGATTTTAACTGATGTTTATACTAAACAATTTTATATAACACCAATTTTAATATATCAACACTACTTGTAGTATACGTATTTTAGTATATTTTTAGCATATAATTTTGATTACCATAACAGGTGTAAAAACAATCTACCGTTCACCGATTTATTATGCACTGCTTGTTGTTTGAAAAAATTGTGCTCCCTGATGATGGCTGAGTGATTGCAGCCGAAACAGGTTGGAAAGAGAAAAATAATTTTGCAGTAGTTGGTTATTAATAAATCTGTATGAAAATAATATCCACACAAATTACTGGAGCACAAAGAAGGAGAATTTACATTTCTAGTGACAGACATTTTGAACAACTTAGCGTTCCATCTTAGATGATCAAATTATTTTAAATCGGGTGATAACAATAGACTGCACTGGCACAGTGGGAATAGATAGATAAATGTAACGGGTTGAACGTGTCAGGCATATATTTGGTTTTCGCTCCCGTCATTCTCCACAATAAGTGAGAAAAAACATGCGATAAACATCAGACAGGACACTCGGTCTGTGGCAGGTATTTGTGCCCCAAATCTGTCAAGAACGAGTAACTCCGATGACACTCCTTTGTATTCTCTTGTCTTGTTTGTAAAGAGTGGATCGACTTTTACTGATTGGGTTTCTTTGCGGCTGTGTCGAAGGAAGCCGAACGATGAACTCCTAAGATACTAGGAAATAATGACAATGAATACTCTTCATACAAATGTGCAGGAGATGAAAAGAAACAACACTAGTAGTCTATAAGAAAAGACGCCATTGGCCGACAGAACACTTTCTTTGAATTCTGAAAATTTCTTCAGGCATTAACACATGATAAGAGACGGTCCACTCTGTAATGTTAGACGTAGCCTCTCTTGTTAACATGCAGAACTGTTATTTATAAGCTGTGGTGTTCTGACACTCACGTTCTTGCAGTCCGGTGAACAGGTAGTTCGCTGATTATTCTCCAGTTTATTACTTTATCATCAAGACAAGAGATAACAAAATAAAACAAGAAAAGGCAGAAAAATTGTTAAGGAAAATCGTTGTAAAAGCTATATTACAGTAACCTGTATTAAGTGAGCATAGCATGATTACATCAATAAGGTCCTCATAATTTTGCATGACAACCTTCAGCGCGGGTCTCAGAAATCTTAGGGTCTTTCTACCTCAGTCATGTGACTGCAGCTACTACGTAAACAGGCGCTCGGACTGCAGGAACGGACTGACCTACGCGCACACGACTTCGCGCATTCTTCTGACTTATGACTTTAGCCTAGGTTCGCTAATGTTACCTGCGCCTGAAGCTGGAGACTTTGTGGAATTAATCCTGATTTACGTACGAGATATATCGGATGAGTTGCAAGGCGAAAGGAAGACAGAGGCATATTTAAACCTCATGGAGACAAATATAATTTGAGAATACATGGAGCTAATCTTCCAGAGTACACACGAAGGAATTTCAAGTAAGATTTGGGGTTATCGCAGCAGTGTTGGCGAAATTTCACTTCTGCTCGGATAGTACGTTCTACCGTTCAGGCTATAAGAGCCGAAGTTTCCATGGGCCGTTTGTCTCAGAACGTGCAGGCACTACGAAACCTTCTAAACTTCAGAAACTGTAACCCTATCAACGCCAGGTAAGATCCCAGAAGACTTGGAATTATCAAGTTTAGTGCACTGAAGGCACAATACTAGGTTAAAGTGAGATAAAAGAAGGGGTATTCACCGTACTGCGCTGTAGACGGCAATGTTATGAGCTGCGAACGTTTGTAGTTAGAGCATCTTCGTTGTCTTTTGTTTTGGATTACTTTTGGCAAATTAATGACTATTTTATCAAACCTTTCGAATATACAAAAACACTAATCACCAACAAATGCACAAAGAGAGTTTTATCATCAATCGTAACACACTCCTACATGTTTCGACCCTGCTGGGTCATCTTCAGGGAGAACTTTCTGTTATCGTTACACTAAGGTTGCACTTTACAGTTGAGTAAGAATGTGCTGTTGACTGTGTGCTGTGTACTGGATGGGTGAACTCTTCGCGGTCCGCGCCTGCAGGCCTGCAGTGCAGTGCAGGCGGGAACTCTCTGCGGTCCCGGCTTGCAGGCCGAGACCGCAGCGAGTTCACGCCTCCAAAAACAACGCAGTACACAGTCAACAGCACATTCTCTCTCAACTATAAAGTGCAACCTTAGTGCAACGATAACAAAAACGTTCTCCCTGAAGATGACCCAGCAGGGTCGAAACATGTAGGAGTGTGTTACGATTAATGATAAAACTCTCTTTGTACATTTGTTGGTGATTGCTGCTTTTGTATAATATAGTGCACGGACATGGAACACATTAAATTCCTTTCTAATATATTTATGTACAGAACTCTTATGTAAATACTGAGATTGCGAAAACAGTATTTTATGAAAGGGACGTAGAAATTGCTCATTTAAAAGAACGCCTGGCGTTTTAAAGAGAAGCAGGCCAATGCCAATACCGTTACAAACATTTTGTAACAAAAGGACTTCACGTCAAACCTTAAGCCCAGAGTTTCAATCGCCGTAGCCTGTTTCGGACTGCTTGTTCAACGTAATCTCAGACACCATCCATATCGTCTCTTCTACCCTTAACCTAAGGCCGTGTCGTATGGTAGGAAATGTGTTTATTGTCCAGTTTATTAGAATATCGCATATCCAAATGTGGACGTGTATGTTATTTATGTTAACATTGGTGATTTTGTTAACGGACCGTGCTAAAACTGTACTGACAGATCTGGTTGTTAAGTACACGCACTTATTTTGTGATCGTGTCTACATCGGAAGGTCATGTCAATTAGGGCGATATTTTAAGCCCAGATTTTCTGAGTAATGTAAATGGACCAATAGAATTTTGTTTATATTCACAGAAAACATATTAATACTGAATAAACACGTCAATAATAAATGTACGTTAATGCCAAATAATTACATGATACATACAGCGGCTACCATTGGAATAAACACACACACAGGCACACACACACACAGACACAGACACACACACACAGACACACAGACACACACACAGACACAGACACACACAGACACAGACACACACACAGACAAACACACACAGACACACACGCAGACACACACGCAGACACACACAGACACAGACACACACAGACACAGACACACACAGACACACACACACACAGACACACACACACAGACACACACAGACACACACAGACACACACACACAGACACACACACAGACACAGACACACACACACACACACACACACACAGGACCGGCTGAATCATAAAATGAACTGTGCTGCCACTAAATCATCCTTACTTGTTATCCTGAACCTCCACCAGTGACTGACATGATGGATGTGCGTCGGAGTTGAATGTGCCTGGTGATGTAAAATGTTATTCGGTCCTGACCCCTATCTTAACCTTTTAAAGCCTAGCGGTAACTTTACGTACCGTCAGGTTTAACATTAAAAAATTCTACGATCTCTGAACAAACAGCGATTACTTTCCTATACAGCATTAACAGATTGGTTTTTGTAACCGAGCCGGAGAGTGTTTACTGTGCGGTACGGACTAGCTCCTCATATATAAAACAGATATGCTTCGTCTTTAAAGGGTTAATAGATCTCCCTTGAGGCTTACAAGCACATAAGTGTGTGTCGGTAAGGAATGTGCACACTGCTGCCACAGCAGGAGACAATTATCGCCTTGAGTTTTCTAGTTGTGACAGAGATTGGTCTTTGGATTTAAAAATTCTTTCATATCACAGACTTAGGTTCAATAGAAATGCAAGAAAAGTTACGGAGGCAGTAATGCGGAAACATGTTTGAGTGTAATATACTATTGTGAATGTTGCGTGTGCTATTTCAAGGACGCACACAAGGGGGGGACTGGAGGGCTGCAGCCCCCCCCCAAAACTCCCCAAAAACCGAAATTTAGAAAACATATTTTGTAGATATTATGATATCAAACGTTTTACGTGATTTCCCGTTCAGCCGAAATCAGCCACTGAAATTGCCTGATGACTAGTACATTAGAATTTTGAAATATAAATTAATAAATTTAAAAAACAAGGACATTGGACACTGTAATTGAGTCATGGAAGATGTAGTTATATTTGTATGTATATAAATGCAGTTGCAAACAGTGTTATGTTGTGCTTACAGCATGATTTTTATAACATAATTTTTAAAATAAAAAATAAATCATATATAGCCTCAGAGTAAATCCCCCCCCCCCCCCCCGGAAAAAGCTCGGGGGCGCGCCTGGTGCATTTAGTTGGTTAAGTAAAAGAAAATGCGTTGATTCAATACGCAGAGTAATCAGTTCCTAAATGTTTGCTAATGAAGTTTTGTTGACGGCGTGCAAATGTACTTTGCTGCAGCTCAGGAAGTACGGCGGGGATTCCCCGTGTCAAGATTCACACTCATCTAGAGGCGCAGAAAATGAAGGCTCTTCCTACGTCCCATATGAGTTCCAGCTCTTCACGGTCTTCCTGTACCCATCTTTCTTTGGTTTACACTGCACAATATGTTTCAGTATCCATTCGACTGTCATTCGATCCGAACTACGTACAACACGTCTTGAATCTTTAACACCACGAAAAACCAAAACCTCACATATTGCAGACGTTACCAGATCTCACCCAAATTTATCACTGGGTGAGTGAATGTGCGGGCAGGCGTCATATTTCCATGTGTCATACGATGACTTGAAGAACAAATAGACGCGTTGAAGGAAATGGAACGAATACTCGGGGGGGGGGGGGGTGTCAGGGCATTAGACTCGCCTTTCCGCCACATTATGTATATTGAATTGCTGTCCGAAACGTGGAAGAAACATTCGGGCTGTAAACGCAAATTTGTTCAACAGGGGAGGAAGTGGCGTCACTTTATATGTGTAGTGATGTCATTTCCGTCGTTACACGCATCCTAATGGCACCAGAGGAATACGCCAAGAACTCTCTGTCAACTTAAACTTTGTTCAGCTACCCAATAGCATGAAGCTGACAGTTCCTCAGCTAGTCAAGAAATTTCCAGCGTTTTATGGAACTGCAAGTGTAATTACCGTGTTCACCAGGTCCCGCGACTTGTCCGTATCCTGAGCCAGATCAATCCAGTCCCCCCAATCCTATATCTTGAAGACCCATTTCAATATTATCACCCCATCTACACCTACGACTTTATAGTCGTTACGATATAGTCTGTTACGTACCATTTCGTGTCATATAATCCCTGCTCAGCAAAGTAAAAACAACTGATTAATGTATCACATCAAGTTGATGTGTTAAACCCCAGATTTCCAGCGATAAGTTCACCAAACAACATGGATTTTTCAAGTAACCACAACTTACAGTTATGAAATACTGTATAATTCAGTTAATGTTTCTCTCAAAATTTTCATTAACCTATTAATAACATGTTTTAACACATATTTCCAGAAGGACATTTTTAAAGCTGCTTCAATGATTATTAAAATATAAGAAAAAATATTAGAAATATATTTCTAAGTAACTGTCTGTAAAAAATCACCAGGTACAGGGAACCCTCAACAATAAGTAACATACACGTAAGGTACGGGTAAAGCAGTCCCGTTACAGGCCTGCACAGGGCATGAGGGTTCCAGGAGGTCGAGGCTCCCAGATTTCTAGACAATCGGCACATGAAGGTGGTAAGGTTGTCAGCCCTACGCACCGGCCGCCTTTACCCCCCAGGAAATATTCCTGGTACTCATTTCTGTTAGAGGCTGAGTCGACCCCAGGGCCATAGTGCGACCGGAAGGATTATGCCAATGAAATATTGCAATGTCACCATCGGGAATTGAACCCGCGACCTGCCGGTTTGTAGCGCAGTGCCTCAACCAACTGCGCCACCGCGGCCCCTGTAACATACACGTAGTCATTGTAAATCTTGTGGTAGTTTAAAAATGCATTGATATTTGATAAAACTAACGTTTTTAAGGAAAGGATTTATATCCTCTTGCAACTGGCGCAATTCGATCGTATGTACTTACTATATTCACCCCACTGTAGGCGCTTCCTTTTTTCTATTCATAACTTGTTACAAAGGTACGTAAAGTACGAAGTTTAACTAAAAAGAAAATGTGAAATATGATACGGCTGGTTATGGGAAATTTGAAATTTAAATGAAGGTTTATGCTAATGGAAGAAGGTTAAAACGTTTTTTATTTAAACCGCCGTTTCTTTAGCGTGACGTAAAGGAATCAAATTACTCAGGAAGAAAGAAGGCTGCAGCATGGATTCACGTTATCCGTATTGTCACTGAGCTATCGAGACTGTTCTACAGTACAATAGAGTTTTACGTTATTAACAGGCTTCGCTTCCCACATGCGCAAATTTCCCTTAAAATCAAACTGAAACCAATGAGCTGTGTCATTTGTACTGGGAGGATAATTTGGGCGTTCGCTGATCCAACGATTTCCGGTTATGTGATCACATCCGGCCCAGTGTATCAATTACGCATAGTGTTTTTTTTTTCAAAAAATTTGCTACTCCCATATCACACATGCAGGAACAAATTACAGGGAAATTAACCCTTAGGTTCTTCTAATTTAAATACAAAAATTCAGTTCCCACATCAGACAGAACACATTTTGTGACAATTATAAAGACCAATGGATTGACCTTCTCAGTAAAATAAACGCTGTTTAATTAAATTCATTTTTACTTTATACAGTAATTTTGAAAAGAGAAATATAAGACTTTTACAGAACGTCTGCCTGAGAGATGTTACAAAGAACTGGTCATTATATATATACACTATATAATATATAACATATATACGCAATATATATAAAATAATTGGCCATTATATATATACATATATATATATCTACAGTCGAACAAGGTTATAACGTCATGCAAGGGACTGAATACTTTGTGTCGTTATAAACGAGTGTTTTACAACCGAGGAGTATAATGTTTTGATTAACAGTGAGGAATTAATTGATACCACAGAATATCTGACGTTATAGACGAGACGTCGCATAAACCGATGTCGTTATAAGCGGGTTGACTTGTATATATATTGCGGCCCGGGATAGCTTAGTCGGTACAGCGACTCGCTACAGTTTGGACGGTCCGAGGATCGAGACCTGGTAGGGACAAGTGGTATCCTCTTCGCCACATCCGTCCAAAGCGGCCCTGGGGCCCACCCAGCATCCAGTACAAGGGGTACTAAAGATTATTCCCGGGGTCAAAGCAGCCGGGGCGTGACGTTGAAAGCCTACCCCTATCTAGCGCCAAGTTCAGA
Source organism: Coptotermes formosanus (assembly GCA_013340265.1). Taxonomy (NCBI): domain Eukaryota; kingdom Metazoa; phylum Arthropoda; class Insecta; order Blattodea; family Rhinotermitidae; genus Coptotermes; species Coptotermes formosanus. Next base: position 846,061 of record BLKM01000764.1, on the reverse strand, counting down.
CTAGGTAGAGCTGTACCTCTACTCGGTCCTCGTGTCTTCAAGGCATGTTGGAGGAAGATAATTCGTATTATACTATAAATTAACCTTAAAGGTGAATCCAGTCCTTCTTCTGGCGTTTTCCTTCATCTTCTTACTTTTTTCCTTTTCGTTCTATTTGACGTAGCGTCTGAAGTGTCCAAACTGGGAAACACTCGGCCTAAGATATTTAGTCATCGTCCTCAAGTCAGCCGAAAACAGCGTCCAATTTTCCTTGTTCCTCCCCTCCTTTAAACATACTACGACCTCAATATTTCCTTGGCTTTTCTTGTTTCTTTTCTTCATAAAAATTGGAGTTCATACGCCATTATCACATCGATCAACGATCACGGTTGCCACATGACAGTCGTGTAGATTTATGTGAATGCTACAAGCACGATACGGCCCGTATAAACCCGGCACGCAGTGGGCGGTCGTTTCTGTGTTGGATAATTACCCTGATGATGGTGACAGTAACAGTTTCCGAACACCGGCAATGTATTCCTATTTGACACGGCTGGTTTTACGAAAAAACTCCACTGCATTTATTTTCCGTGAAAACTTCAAATATTGTGTTAACGCAAAACTGTTACATAGACTCCACTAAACACTGCTAGGAAGAGCACCGAGAACAAACGTCATAAAATGCGATGAAAAAAGCAACCAACAAATGCACTGTACTTACTTATTCAACTTTTTACTCTGCTTTTCCCCGACATGTTTCGGCGTAGCAAGACGCCATCCATAATGTGCTATTCACATCGGACCATATAGTTATGTGTTGTAATCCAAGAACTGTCATCAAATTAATATTGGAAAACAGTGTGTTATGTGTGTAAATGCTATATTTTAACAATTTCACGTGTGTGGAAAACATCGCCTGAGGAAAATAATGTCTTAATTATATACGACCCCCTGAGGATGGCGTCTTGCTATGCCGAAACATGTCGGGGAAAAGCAGAGTAAAAAGTTGAATAAGTAAGTACAGTGCATTTGTTGGTTGCTTTTTTCATCTGATATAAAATGCACGGTGAGTTAAAAGTGAAAAAAGTCATAAAATGCATTAATCTTCCATTGCCGACCTCGGTGCACTGTATGGGCCTTTAATTCTTTACATACTGCCAGCCTCACTGCAACATACAATCGCGAATGCATGTAAGGGCAATACATCGATTTAAAAACTCCTCTGTCCTGGACAGTAACTGGAATTTTAATGGTAAAACATTTTTTTCAAGCATGAAATTCTATCAATGTATAAACATTCAGTCAACACGAATGACACACACAAAACAAGCTGCCTCTCTGTACCTAAGTTGTTAATGTTGCTTGGGAAAGCACTCGATGTTTATTCAGTAAATAAGCGACAGTTTAAACACAGCGCGTCAGCAAAATGCAGGCCGGTTCAGATGTTGAAGCAGGCGCTACAAACAGACCCGTTCCTTAGGCATTTAAAATACCCTTGTTTTATTTCTATGATTAATATCAAAATTTTCTGAGTTTTCCTCGCTGCCCGTACTCACGTGTCTGGTATAATTCTCTCAATAAATAACATTATTTCCCTTCACAGCATTATCTTGTCGGTATTCATATAGAAAGAGGCGGTTGTTCTCGGAAAGGTACAAACGGAGTTGTTAAATATAGAGTAGAACCGGTTTATAACGATATCGGTTTATGCGATACCTCGCCTACACCGTCAGATCTTCTGTGGTGCCAATTAATTCCTCGCTGATAACCATAACATTATACTCCTCGGTTATAAAAAGACTCGTTTATTCGTTTCGCAGTCCTTACTTCTTCTGCCTACTTGTTCACAGCAGGTGTCGAGGTTGTTTTTGTTTCCACTTGATCACACTCAGACACACACCACAGTCTGTAGGACTCCTCTAGACGAGGGATCGGCCCGTCGCAGAGACCTCTACCTGACAACACAAACACTCACAAGAGACAAACGTCCATACGCCCGGTGGGATTCGAACCCACGATCCCAGCAAGCGCTCGGCCGCAGACCTACGCCTTAGACCGCGCGGCCACTGGGACCGGCGACACTCGTTTATAAAGATACAAAATATTCAGTCCCCGTCATTGACGTTATAACCGAGTTCGACTCTAGTTTGTATTGATATTAGGGTTTAAATGGTACAAGTGTTAATATAACGTGTAACAGTACGAATTAACCCTTTAAAGACGGAAAGTAATCTGTTTTATATAAGAACTTAGTGCGTACCGCGCTGTAAACACTCTCCACTTCGATTATAAAAACCAATCTCTTAATGTTTTATAAGGCAAAAGTTTCTGTTTGTTCTGAGATCCGTACAAAACACATAAACGCGATGTGGGCACCACGTAAAATTTTTTAATGTTAAACCTGGTCGTACGTAAAGTTACCGCTAGGCTTTAACAGGTTAATAACGTGTTTTAGCACACAGTTTACTTCCATATGAACACAACGTCTGATGGAAAAATTTACTCGTAAGTCGAACTCAGAATATTTAGCAGTAGAGTATATTGTGGTTTATAATTATCAAAATATATTTACATTTTAGTTTAAACGCTGCAACGGTTTTATTTAAAAATATGGGCCGTGCCACGGTCCCAGGTGGTCAGTCGCCGCATTCTCGTCGCGGAGGCCCGGGTTCAGTCCCAAGCCAGTCCACGTGGGATTTACTGTCAAAAAATAATACTGGCAACAATTTTTTTCTCTCAGAGTACTTCCGCTTTTTTCCCTATCAGCATCATTCCACCGATATTTCACGCTCGTTCGTTTATCTATCACCAACGTTACATAAACTTAGCAAATGAGAGCGCATTTAAATAACCCACTCTAAAAGCATTTACATCAGCATGTTCTATTCAGAGCATAACTGTGATCTGTAATAAAAAGTAACGGTCCACATTTAATTTAAAGACATGTCACTGCATACGTTAGTCAGCTGTCACGTTCTTCACACAGCGTGACACGAACCTCCCACTCTCCTGTTCTCTACCAATCGCTGTAGGATTTCATTGAATCGCCGACTTGTGACGTCACCAATCAGCAAACCTACTTTCATCCGACGAGGGAACCTCGTTTAAATTCCATCTGGAAACTTAAAAGAAAAGAAAGACTTTCGAATTCGAAATCAGTGCCAAATGCTTCCCCTTCCCCCATCCCCCCCGCCCATCAATAAACATTCAGTCTCGCAGTCCTTCCCTCTTCTACCTACTTGTTCACAGCAGGTGTCGAGGTTGTTTATTTTCACCTGATCACACTCAGACACACACCACAGTCGGTAGGACTCCTCTGGACGAGGGATCGGCCCGTCGCAGAGACCTCTACCTGACAACACAAACAATGTACAAGAGACAAACATCCATGCCCTCCGGTGGGATTCGAACCCACGATCCCAGCAAGCGCTCGGCCGCAGACCTACGCCTTAGACCGCGCGGCCACTGGGATCGGCCAGTATTGGCTTGTATATTTAACACTGTACACATCCTGTATGGTTATTATTTGTGTATGGATTTATAAATCACCAGCTGCTGCACAACAAGTTTCACCCTTGTAAACTACACACCGGGATTATAACCAGGCGTTGCTGCCCACATATTGGAATCAAGAGTGACCTGGATGTCTGAAAATAGATTTTAACCGATTTTATATAACACTAATTTTAATATATCAACACTATTTGAAGTAAATATATTTTAGTATACTTCTAGCATATAATTTTGATTACCATAACAAACGTTGAATCAATCTACCATTCACCGATTTGTCATATGCAACTTGTCGTCTGAGAAAATGTGCTCCCTGGTGATGGCTGAATGATTGCAGCCGAAACAGGTTGGAGAGAGAAAAATAATTGTGCGGCAGTTGGTGATTAATAAATCTGTATGAAAATAAATTCAGAATTTACACTTGAAGCACTCTGTTTCCTATATGCGCTGTAGCTGCATTTCAACGCATTTTTATTGCCATAGTACACTTAAGTACATTAAAGTTTCCTTCTACATGTTTCGATGTTAAAGAGCATAATCAGAGTGGACATGTAATAATGACAACCACAATTTTAAAACAAACATTAGAGAATAACACTTCTACAGATAATACCACTCCAAAATTTATATTACAATTCTAAAAAGAACAGCACGTCTAAAAATCCGTAACATGCGTAATAAGGTAGCGTGAATTCTCTTTTCATATACAGCATTTCCACTGACATCTAGCGTTACCCAGAAGAGATAGGGTAGTATTTATTTAACCACTAAAGGCATTTATTGTATGAACTCTTCTCGGGCTGATAGCCGTGTCAATTGTTTAAAAACCTCATACCTTTCAGAGACACACTCAGTCTCCATCCTCAGGGAAAGTGAGGATGGAGACGGAGTGTGTCTCTGAAACGTCGGATGTTTTTAAAAAACTGACACGGCTATCAGCCAGAGAAGAGTTCATATAATTTTGTCGCCGCGAAATCCTGAAGACATGTATCATTTATTTAAGTTGCTTCCCATAATTCATGTATTAAATAAATAATATATCTGTAGAATTTATATTGTTTAACTTGATAAATTATTATGTATAAAAAAGAAAATTAATTCAAAATCGCAAAATGATGCCACTGCTTCAACTTGTACCCTTCTGTTGGCGCCCTCTGGCTAAGCAACAGGAGCTGCTGGACAGCCGATTAATCGATTCCAATAGCTGAAATGCTTTGCACGGTACAAATACAGTCAAGCAGAAATATGTGCCTACTGCGAGCGAGATGCGAAGTCGTTCTCAAAATCTGCTGGCAATGCAAGAGGACCCGGTTGTGAACTCCGCGTATTCTACACGTGTGCTCTCCAATGTCGTTAAATAAGGCAGTGACCGGTAATCCCTTTACGTCTCCGTGTTTCCTGCACTGAAGTCCTTTACCCGCACGATAGGAACCAATAAGACAGACCAGTGGAATTGGCAGTCCTACTCACCGCTTCAACTGTTGCTTAAACACAAGCCTTCGATCCTCAGAACGCGTTAGAAAACTATCCTACTGCATCGAATTCCTGACATAAAAGGTTAGATCTTTAACTTGTAATGGTATAGTAATGGGATTTATGGGATCACTTGCAGGCCGCAATTCAATTCCGAGATGCGGTAAATGTACCAGACCCTACGTCTGTTGTGGTGTGACGTCAGGTTGATGGGCAGAACAAGATTGAATTGACACACGTAAGGCGCTATCTTCTTAGAAATCAAGGAAACACCTGCTACCACTTTACGGGGCTGATACACTGAGTGTCTCAATAAAAATAAGAAAACATACGCAGGTAATCGACACTGTGTCGTATTTACTGGCATGTTAGTACGTTTGACGCTATAAGACAAAAGGGTTCATAGTAAAAGTAAACGTTTATCTATGCGTGATTCCAGGCTTCCGCCGTGATGTGGATGAGATATGCGATCTTCTGCGATACTACGCATCTTAGAGTGGTAATTCTGTATCGACGTTTCGGGACAAACTATAGGTCTTCTTGAAGATGGGACCGATAGGTTGTTTTGAAACGTCGGTACAGAACCAGCACTCAACGCTGCGTAATATCGCAGAAGAGCGCAGATCTTACAAGGGTAAAGCTTTCCTGTAACACGTCATAAAGATTCAGAAAGGGGATGTAATGTTGGGCTTCCATTCTTACTTTGACATTCGGTACAACTAGGACGGCAGAGCTGTCAGCTACACGCGCCGGACGCACTTTACCGCCAAGGAGATTCCTTGGTACTCATTTCTGTTAGAGGTTGGCAGGACCCCAGGGCTACTGAATGCGGACAGAACGAGTTGATTCCTTGAAAACTTCCAAGGACCCTACCGGGAATCGAATCCGGAACCTCCCGTCTTGTGAGTCAGTATGTGAAAAATTAAAGGTCCGTACAGTGCACCGGGGTCGGTATTTAAGTGTTAAATTTCTTTAAATCCTTCCAGACGCATGTACAAATAGAAACCGAAAACAACCAGCTCGTTTATCCCATGTATCCAAACACCCACGTTTACGAGTTCATAATACAGTAAAACATCGTTAATCCGGCCCCCGTTAAACCAGACTTCGCTTAATCCGGACAGGGTTCCTTCAAGAAGAAGTTTTTATTTTGGAGCCTACAATAGTAGAATAAATCACCGGCGCGAGTCTGAAGTGCTCGCTCCTCCCCCTTAGCCTACGCCCCCCACGAACATCCTGTTTTAAGATGATTGCAGGCGATTTTTAGTTTCTGACGTACAATATTTTATGAACAACTGCTGTATATTACAACAATGTAAATACGTGTCTCTTTTATTGTTTAATAATAATTATTATATATAATATGACCTTGAATAATGCGTATTTTTATTCGTGTAATTACCTTTGTTTTCTATTATTCGTGTTAATCCAGACTTCCACTAATCCGGACTACTATTCCCCCCCCCCCCCGGCCCCCAGACATTCCGGATTAAAGAAGTTTCACTGTACCATCAATCTCGTCTACGTAAACTTCAGAAGAAAGGACACAATAACCAGATAAATACAAATAATACAACACATCCGATTCTAAATGTCGTCGATAACACAGCTAAGATTCGTCTCCATTTTCGTCTACGTTCTTCTACTCAACCCTCCAAATGTATCTTCCCTCTCCCTACAGGGTCACAATTCCCACGTTTCAAAACAAATGCAGACAACTTCCATTCAACCTCGTTCCCAGAATCACCGTCATTAGACACCTGTCACAAGTACAAAAATCTCTGCGCTCCAAAGAAGCCTTTTCTTCACCTTATTTCAAAAGGTTTCCATCTATCTTCCGTGTCACACAATTTTTAAGTACGCTTTGTCAGTTGCAAATTAGATTTCCCTTCGTGAAGGCTTGCGAGACGTTTAATGTTCCTCTCGTCCTCACATAATGAGCTGAACAAGAAACCACATTCTGTACATAACTGTACGAGATAACCCAATTAAATCCAACTTTCATTAGCATAATTTTCTAGAGATGGATTGAATCAAGACCTGTGGTACAGAATTGTACAATACACTATCAGCTTTACGTATCAGCTATTTCACTAAGACTTCGGTGCACGTAATGTTGTCCCTCTACATGCCATGAACGCATATAAGCGAAGTGGAGGTATATCTCCACTCATTCTTAAACCTTGACATTAGACGGAGGTGAAGGTTGAGATTTCAGTAAAGGATTATTTTGGATACAGGGTGATGTTCCACACACTGTTCTTCCTACTGAGGTATAAATAATCACCAAATATCTTATCACCATATTGTGGCGATTTTCTGCCGTTACGCCTTTTCTCATCTGTATTTCTCTACAGTTCACAGGGCCAAATCACACTCTTAGGCGCGTTCGCAAAGCGAAGTGACGAGCAGAAGTAAGGCCGTCCATCTGCAAGACATAAAGGCGTGTACTGGAAGTAGAGGTAAAGCTCCATTCGTTCTTACACTCGGCACCATAGGGAGGTGAGTGGTTAGCTTTGCTTCATACCCTGACTCCTTCCTCCTCTGTCTCGATTGGCCGACAAACAATTCGCATTGAAACAAGTGCTGTTAACTAAAAGCGGTCTGTATTAGTTAAGGGTATTTGGATCCGCTTATGACGAGAGAGACCTGTGTGCATAGTGTACACGGTAAATTAGCAGTGCCCTCGAAACACACACACACACACACACACACAAACGCACACACACACACACACACACACGACACAAACACACACACACACAAACGCGCGCACACACACACACACACACACACACGACACAAACATCACATTGTACAGAGCTATCCTCTGAATATTTGTAGAACTTTGGCTGGTTTTTAACTTACTAGCATGAAACACCTGAAGTCTAAAAATTTGTTGATTATAGGGTTTAAAAATTCAGTTTGCATCTTCAGAAAACACAAGTCGCACTGCTAGGACTAACCTGCTACTGTGATCTGGGGGAGTATTAGTTCCTTTGAAATAATTAGCGCCTTCCCCGTTCTAAACATTATGCGACAGCCACAATACGTATTCAGAGTTTAAGTACGAAAACAAAGTTTCTTCTTAATGTTAAAGTAGCGGGCACGCAGTGACGCAGTTCATTGAGGCACTACACTACAAACCGGAAGATCTCGCGAGTTCGATTCCCGATGGTGTCATTGGAATTTTTCATTGACATAATCCTTCCGTTCGCCTGGGGTCGACTCAGCCTCTAACAGAAATGAGTACCAGGAATATTTCCTGACAACCTTAACATCTTCATGTGCCGACTGTCTAGAAATCTGGGAGCCTCAACCTCCTGGAACCCTCGGAGCCTGTCCAGGCCTGTAATGGGATAGCTTTACCTTACCTTAATGTTAAAGTAGGTTACCATTTTATAATAAAAATGTTCTACATTTTATCCTTTTCCATTTACATCAGTTCATATTTTTTAGCACAAAAAGTAGTTTCACAATGCCAAGCAACTCTCCCTCCAAACTGTAACATTCTACAAATTCTGAAATTTCTTTAAAAGAATTCCGTGCTGAAAGACGTTTATTTCCCGCAGTATTCAAGCTACTGAGTTACCTGTTGATACAGCCAGTACTTCTTTCGATCCCAAAACTAAAATCAGTCCAGAATTTTGCCAAAGAACCAAAAATGTAATGTGCGGAAAATACAATATTTTCCGAAGAAGGTACTATGAAACGCAAACAAACAAGCACATATGAGTGGGTACCGGTGTTCTTTCTCGAAGATAAAGCGGCCAGGGCGTGCAATTGACCACCAATCTCCATCCAGTGCTGAGGTTAAGAATGAGTGGAGCCATACCTCTTCTCCCCCTGTATAACTCCATGGCGTGTACAGTGACAGATTTACATTCATATGTATAGATAAAGCAATCCGTGTACAGGCGTGGGCAGGCCCTGCGGGTCCCAGGAGGTTGAGGCTCCCAGAATTTCTAGACAATCGTCACATGAAGGTGGTAAGGTTGTCAGCCCTACGCACCGGCCGTCTTTACCTCCCAGGAAATATTCCAGGTACTCATTTCTGTTAGAGGCTGAGTCGACCCCAGGGCCACAGTGCGGCCGGAAGGATTATGTCAATGAAAAATTCCAATGACGCCATCGGGAATCGAACCCGCGGCCTTCCGGCTGGTAGAGCAGTGCCTTAACAATTGCATTACAGCGTGCCCCGTTCATATATATATATATATATATATATATACACACACACACACACACTCGAATTTGCCTCGTAGGTCGGCTCAAATAATAAAACTTCTGACTCTTCGGAAAGGGCTGGGTTCAAGTCCCGGCCAGATGGAGGCTGTCCTCTCAAAGTTATTCACGATTTTCCCCAGTCCCTTCAGGCAGATACTCGGATAATGTTTCAAATAGATCACGACAGCCTACTTCCAAATTCCTCGCCTCTCATCATCTTAACAATTCACTCTGTATGACGTCAGACACTGGCAGCGCCGTAAATTGAATTATAAAGCAATAAATAAATAAATAAATAAATATAAGATTAATTCTACATTTAACGTTGTTATTACAATGACACAAACATTAGGAAAGAACAGCACGCTCATTACAAAATTTTGTTTAATCTAAGAGTAATTAAACAATTGCCCACTAACAGAAACACAAAACGTTCGTAGGTACATCGCCTGCAACACGTACGCACAAATGCCAGGCGCCAGACCACTCAGTGGCGCCTAATATTTGTCGGCCCTCTGTATAGCCCCTGCTTCGTGTTATCCATCCAGGCGCCTAGACGCTTGAGGTGGTTCCTAGATTTGCGGAAAATTTGTGCACGCCTGGTCTACAATACGAATTACGCGTAATTAACCCTTTAAAGACGGAACGTATCTGTTTTATATAAGGACTCAGTGCGTAGCGCGCTGTAAACACTCTCCACTTCGGTTATAAAAACCAATCTCTTAATGTTTTATAAGGCAAAAGTTGCTGTTTGTTCTGAGATCCGTACAAAACACATAAACGCAATGTGGGCATCACGTAGAATTTTTTAATGTTAAACCTGGTCGTGTGTAAAGTTACCGCTACGCTTTAATCGTTTAATTAATTAATTTCCTCATTTGTTACTTTGGTTCTGTCGTTATTGTTGATATCGAGATTATAAGACATTTTTTGATAGAAACTATTTAAGATTTGTAAGATCGGTTTCTTTGTGTTTTGCACTTCACTTCCTCATCTCATATACCTTCTGGTTTCCTTTCCATTTCGAGCTTCTGGATTGTAATTCAAGCCTTGCTTTACAGCATTCGCATGAAGCAGATATTGAACACCTCCACACCCTGAACGGCGGATATGGAAAGGGGAAGAACAGGCCTAAATCTCAATTATTTTGGGATTACTGGATAGGCAGAAACCTTTTCTGCACGCCATTTCGTGCCTAATGTTGCAGACATTAGGTTTCCAGGAACGGATAGGTATTCTGTCCCTATATAAGCTGTGTCCTTTAACAGAATATTACATCGGATATGATACGGGAACATTAAGGCATTATGTGAGTTTCAACGCTAACGATCCTGCAAGATAAAACTAGCTACCCTGCTGCTAATAGCGAAAAATAATACACCTCAAATGAGTCATTTTTTTGAATAGCAAAAAAGGCATAAGTTAATGAATATATCAAAGCAAATTTGCAGAACAGCGATGTAATGAAGTCATAAATGTGATTACAATATGCACGGCTTGCATTCACTGAAGCAGGGGTGCACAAATTTTCCATAAATCTAGAAGCCACCTCAAAATTCAAGGCGACAGAAATGTGAAGAGACGAAAGTTCCGTACTGACAGCCCACAAATATTAGGCGCCACCGTACATAATTTAGTCGCCCGGGCGACCTGGCGTCCTGTATTTGTGCACTCTTATATTAACCCTTTAAAGGCGAAATGTAATGTGTTTTATATAAGGACTCAGTGCGTACCGCGCTGTAAACACTATCCACTTCGGTTATAAAAACCAGTCTCTTAATGTTTTATAAGGCAAAATTTGCTGTTTGTTCTGAGATCCGTACAAAACACATAAACGCAATGTGGGCACCACGTAGAATTTTTTAATATTAAACCTGGCGGTACGTAAAGTTACCGCTAGGCTTTAAAAGGTTAAAGGACACACACACATACACACACACACACACACACACACACACACACACACACACACACACATGTGGACGTTGAAAATACTTCATGCTGTGTTTCTCAATAAATAAAGATAAAACAAACTCCAGATGAGAGTGAGCTAGTGATTGGTTCATCGCTGCCGGTCCAGTGAGCATTGCTTTGAATAGCGATTTTAAGCAGTGCCAGATATCAATGGCGGAGCGAGACCAGGAACCGATGAATAATGTCTATGCCACGGTTTAAATTAGACTGGGAGACACAGAGGGAATTAGAACGGAATTGGATAATCCTTAGCAACGAGTGGAAGGGTGGCAATGTCCTTGCTTTCATTATTTTAGTCCCTTTTCTGAAAAGTTTTAAGCCCCTACACGTGAAAATCGACGACACACAAACAAAATAATTACTAGATCACAGTATAAAGGTAACGGTACAAGGTAAAGTCGTCCTAGTCTATGCCATGAAGGCATAAGGGGGAAAAGAGGCATGGCTCCGCTTATTCTTAACTTTGGCTTTAGATAGAATTAACTGGTCATCTTCATGCCTCGGTACCCACTGTACAGGAGGCTAAGATATATAATAATAACTAAGAAATATGTATCTATATGTCTAGGTATGTGAGTGTACACGTACATATTTACCCAGGGTGTCTGAAAAACACGTCACCAACTTAAAGGCCTGTACTACCAAACGAAACAGAATTATATATCCCAGCACGGGTCCTTGCCGATGCCAGTGGCCGCGTTGTCTAAGGCGTGGTCCTTCGACCCAGCCCTTGCTGGGATTGCGGGTTCGAATCCCAACGGGGGAATAGATGTCTGTCTCGTGTGAGTGTTTGTGTGTTGTTAGGCAGAAGTCTCTGCGACGAACTGATCACTCATCCAGAGGAGTCCTACTGACTGTGGTGTGTCTGAGTGTGATCTAGAAACCTCGAAAAGGAGGCGGCCTAGGCCCGATTTGGGTTGTTGCGCCACAGGGAAGGGAAGGGAAGGGAAGGAAAGGAAAGGAAAGGAAAGGAAAGGAAAGGAAAGGAAAGGAAAGGAAAGGAAAGGAAAGGACAAGCACACGTCCTTGGACGCTAATTGTTTATGTCACATTTTACTTTGGAGGCAGAAGGATAAGGAATGAAGTGTAAACCCACGTGGGGTAAAGTGTTTGTGGACAAAACACTGTGTCCACTAATACAGAGTTCTCTTTCAAGAAAATATTATAAAGGTTTCTCCAATTGCGATAGCTGTGTTTCAACACTGAGTGCTGCGCCTCTCACTAAGAACCACTGCACCCACTCGAACATTACAAGCGTTTTATCAACTAATTGACAAACCCTCCTTCATTCACAAACTCTCTGTCTCAAAAAAACTGCGACGGCCAAAAATAGTTTTTATACATCCCGCTATCATTGCAGGACGACAATCCCAAATGCATGCAAAAATAATTTTGTATATGTCTACCGATTAAAACCAAGAATATGTGAAGACCTACAACAATAAATACGATGGCTGTTCCTCTTAAGGAAAATGTTGGATTTGTGTCTTCCTGGTTGCAGAAGTATACGCAAAAAGTTGGAACCTCTATTGAATTATGATAATAAGTGATAATGAATAAGCCTTAAAATGGTGCAAAACTATACTAACGCAGCATTCTGTTTAGGAGATATTACCATTTAACGTTATCGATCTATTCTATGATCACCCTGTATATTGTACTATATTTAAATTTATTAACAATAATTTTGCCCATCTCTCCGTCTCTCTGCCGCCTTCGGCTGACACTTTCTGTTTACCCTTATACAATGGTTCTTGCATAACCTCAGGCTATCTACTCAAACAGCGACGGGCTTACAATGAACCTCAGACAACAATGTGGATTATCACGGAAAGCCTGCATGAAATAATGATTGTTGATGCACGGATGATGTATAGCGGGTAGACTAAGGCTTCTGTGAGCTCTCTCGTGCCAACCTGAACTATCAGATCTCCTCTACTGCATAACGTACAATCCGCACCTTTTCGAAAATCCTCCCTTCAAGACGAGCTTCAGAAACTGAATGCTATCCGATTAACAAAGCGACCCCTCTCTTGGCCGTGCCATGGCTCAGGTGGTTAGCCGCCGGCCTCCCACCGCTGAGGCCCGGATTCGATCCCGGGTCAGTCCATGTGGGATTTGTGGTGGACAAAGTGGCACTGGGACAGGTTTTTCTCCGAGTACTTCGGTTTTCCCCTGTCAATTTCATTCCACCGGTGCTCCATTACTAAGAAAAGGACAAAAAATAATAATCATCATCGTCATCTTCATCACAAGGTTACACAATAAGCCTCAAGGCTGCGGCGCGTCCGTAGCGTCTGCTGTGGGGCCCTTCACAGCTAAAAAAACCCTCTCTTCATGAGCTTAACTCTTTAAAGACGAAGCGTATCTGTTTTACATAAGGACTCAGTGCGTACCGCGCTGTAAACACTCTCCATTTCGGTTATAAAAACCAGTCTCTTTTACATAAGGACTCAGTGCGTACCGCGCTGTAAACACTCTCCATTTCGGTTATAAAAACCAGTCCCTTTTATATAAGGACTCAGTGCGTACCGCGCTGTAAACACTCTCCACTTCGGTTATAAAAACCAGTCTCTTAATGTTTTATAAGGCAAAAGTTGCTGTTTGTTCTGAGATCCGTACAAAACACATAAACGCAATATGGGCACCACGTAGAATTTTTTAATGTTAAACCTGGTGCTACGTAAAGTTACCGCTAGGCTTTAAAAGGTTAAACATACAGAAAGTTACGTAATACTGCATGAGTAGGCCGTCCCAATTTTTTTTATCTTCCAGCACTCATGCCTGCTTTTGTCTACGTAAACTTACGACATCAGTCACAGCTTCCTGCATACAGAAGTATTACTGTGACTTGCCGAATCACCTTTTTACACTGTTGCCCAAAATCCAAATTATACCACCTACAGAATGTGCAATAATCATGGTACGATAAACTGACCCTGTTAAGAATACGCTGGAACACATGAGAACCCAGCAGAATATTGCCTTTATGTCCACCCACATATTTACTGAAAACTGCTGTCGGTGACGCGACGTAATAATTCCACGTGGGTTAACATCTCGCCACGGTTGATAACTGTGGAAATTACAATCCCATCAGAAGTAAATCCTGCCTCGTCTCTGATCAGCAAGACGGACAGAATTTGAATTGCCGGTATATTCCAGCAGTGGCCACTGATAAAACCCCGCTGCTAGAAGGCCATCTTGTAAATAAAGGTAATGTACCTGCTGCAGGGTGTAAGAATTTGATCACGGAGGACACATCAAACAGCAAAATGGGGTGTGTTCAGCAGCTGCTAATCCTCTGCACGCTCTTCACGAGGTGTTCCAACAACGTTCCATAAGCTTGCCTCTCTGAGCACAGTTTAGCCTAATGTTCTTCGTGTTACTCGCCCTGCTACCGTCGAGGCACGTCCCTCTTTCCAAACGCATCCGATCAATATTACAGACTTTTCTTCGTCCGAAACTGGGCAAGTGGGAAATGCGTCCTGTTGGGAAGGACGCGTAACAACCTGATCGCCGTAGGCACAACCAGAAGTATGTTCATATCAGCCGTCTCCGCAAATGTGTATTCCCTGCATATATGTAGCAGACATCAGCGACTGTATTCACACAGATACACTGTCACACCACTCCGCAAATGTGTATTCCCTGCATATATGTAGCAGACATCAACGACTGTATTCACACAGATACACTGTCACACCACTCCGCAAATAAAAGTCATATTTGAGGATCTTGTGGAGAAAGCGTTGCGCTCAGGGTAAGGCCAGTGCACTTGCTTGGTGCTTATTATTATTATTATTATTATTATTATTATTATTATTATTTATTATCCGAATTTCTCACTTCTCAGCTTTAGCTGGGAAATATTCACCTATCCTGGGATGTATCATCAACAGGATTAGGTTCGGTGGTCTTATGTGTAATTTAGGAAATTTCTTACAATTGAACATGTGCCAAGAATTACCACTTTTTGCATTTGTATATATGTGTTTGGGTGCAGGTTAAGTCTCTTTAAACTTTGTGGCAATGACTTTGGAATTATTCCAGTAGCTGAAATTACTATCGGGACCACTTGTACTGCATCCTGCTTCCACATAGCACGTATTTCGTTCGCCAGTTCTTGGTATTATTATTATTATCATCATCATCATCATCATCATAATCATCATCATCATCATTTTATTTTTCGTAACTCCTTAATTCCAAAATAAAGCGTTCGAGGACCCATGTTTATACGCATTTGTTTAGTACTTTATTAGATGGAAAATGCCCCTATAGTTCTGCCGCGTATTTCAGAAACAGCCTGTATATTAACACAGCCGAACTCTGCTATAAAGTCATGAAGGGGCTGATGAACGAGTGTTATTTGTTTAAGAGTGAGGAATTAATTGATACCAGAGGATATTCGAAGTTACAGGCGAGGTGTCGTATAAACCGATGTCCTTATAAGCGGGTTTCACTGTATTTATTTCTATTTATCTATTTATATGATGCGTATCCTGACGTAGAGTTTAACACTTCGGTAGAAGTTACAATGTAGCAAATTTGTGTCACAGCAGACGCCTGTATTTGTTATGGTGGTAAAAAAAAAAGGCAGCAGTGCAATGTTTAGAGAGAAAATATTGACTCCCGATACCCACTGAAGCATCGACAGAAACCTCAAAACACAACTTACTGATGCTGAGAGGTAAACTGCGAAGGCCTGCGTAAACATTAACTGTACGCTAAATTCGTTACAATTTGCTTTTGTACTGCAAGCTACCTAAATAAACCCAATACAGAAATACCTTCCATAACGAACTGAGCAAGTAAATGTAAATTCCATTGCCTTGTAGACTGAAGAATCTAACCGTTGTGAAACAACTGCAATGGAACTGCCATGCTTTCGGGTCATCCCGTGTTGCAATGCTGGCTCGGGGCTGATTCACGTGCTACGTACGTTTTTGTAATCCTGTCACAATCAGTGCGGTCGCGTTTTACACGAGGGATACCCTAACGACGACCTCGCGTAATTCAAGACTAATTTTCCCATAGGAATAAACATAAAGTAGGGGTCATGTGTTCTCTAAGCGAATACATCTACAAGCAATGTGTTGTACTTTTGCTATTAATATAATTTTTAAGCACGACATTAATACATTAACAATTAAAAAATCAATTTTAATTCAATGATTCTCATTACTTCAAAGTTTGCCAATAAGGTCTGTTTAAATTTCGTAAAAATGCGGTGTACAAATTTTCCGAAACTCTAGGAGTCACTTCAATATTCTAAGCGCCAGAAGGGCGATATGAAGCAAGTTTCATACCGGGACTCCACACGTTAGGCACCACCTTATAAGCAAAATTAGGGTGACTCCATGAAAACAATATAGTACGTTATTTTTTGCTGTCTGTGTTTTAAGAACTGCGGTTTTTTAGAGTGGCCTTAATGGCGTAAAGTTCGTGCAAAGTTTCATGAACATTTAACATAAGCGGGCACTAACGCAGAGTCATTACGCTTTCATAAACCTAGTTTTTTTATTCGTTTTACGCACGTAAGGTAGGCTAAAGTGTAGGAAATGTAGACAAACACACAACAGGAATCAACTTAATATGTTCCATGTCCGTGCACTGTATCATACGAAATAATCACACCAACTAATGCACCAAAAGATATATAATTTTATTCGCAAACGTCTCCTACACGTTTCGGCCTTCCTCGGCCATCTTCAGGGAGAATAATATTGACACACTATGGTTGCGTTTATATAGTTAAGTGTGAATGTACCCTGGGTTTCACCCTCCGTTTGAGAGGTGTCGAGTACGCGATACCTCTCAAACGCAACCATAGTGTATCAATATTATTCTCCCTGAAAATGGCCCAGCAAGGTCGAAACATGTAGGAGACTTTTGCGCATAATATTATATATCTTTTGGGTGCATTCGTTGGTGTTATTATTTCGTATGGAATAAACTTAAGTGACAACACTATCAAAATACACAATACTCAGTACTGTCTCATCCACCTGCATGCAAGTTTGCAATTCTCCAGTACACAGTACACAGTACACAGTATACCAGGGATCCATTATCAATTCGCCTTTATCTTAAATGATTGTCTCCTTATACATTTTATATATGTTTAACATGTATATACATTGCTTGTTCTGTTTTTGTGAAATTTTTCTTTAATACGAATCCACGAGGGATCGAAACATGTTGGATTTGATATACCAGACATACTAATACATAATATCTAGAACCACTAAGTGCATTTTTTGTGTTGTCCATAACGAGCACCATTGGCCGTAACGAAATACTGATGTTCACATTCCATAACCAGAAATCCACTGTTAAAAATGGATTAACCTTTTAAAGCCTAGCGGTAACTTTACATACCACCAGGTTTAACATCAAAAAATTCTACGTGGTGCCCACATTGCGTTTATGTGTTTTGTACGGATCTCAGAACAAAAAGCAACTTTTGCCTTATAAAACATTAAGAGATTGGTTTTTATAACCGAAGTGGAGAGTGTTTACAGCGCGCTACGCACTGAGTCCTTATATAAAACAGATACGCTTCGTCTTTAAATGGTTAATATTGTACTTCTGATGTCAATGACCAATTTTGACAGCCAGGGTGAATGTTTTAGTGCAGTGATCTTGTTACTATCTCTACCATTTTAATTGCAATTTGTGTCTTAACTGTGCTTTTATTTGGATTTAAACAACATTATATGCTTTTCATCAAAAATGTCCGGAAATTGAACCGACATTGCTTCGACCATGGCTGCATCCGACTATCTGGTGTTTCGACGCTCAGTGTTTTTATGTTTTTATTTTTATCCCTGATGATGGTGTCACAGGACATCGAAACATGTCGGGTTAAAAACTGACATCTTGCCCTGCGATTTTATTGTAACTTGTGCACGTGTTGGTGTGTTTGTAATTTAAGTGTGTTTTTGTAGGACTGAATATTGTGTAATTTGATCACCGACAATGCACGTTACGAGCAATAGAAAAATTTTTTAAATACTTCATCCAAACAGCATTAGCTACTGTCGTGTGTTCTAATTGCTTCCCACGGAAATGGCTTGAAACTAGGTTAGAGTTTTCAAGCTGCTTTAACCTTTTAAAGCCTAGCGGTAACTTTACATACGACCAGGTTTAACATTAAAAAATTCTACGTGGTGCCCACATTGCGTTTATGTGTTTTGTACGGATGTCAGAACAAACAGCAACTTTTGCCTTATAAAACACTAAGAGATTGGTTTTTATAACCGAAGTGGAGAGTGTTTACAGCGCGGTACGCACTGAGTCCTTATATAAAATAGACACGCTTCGTCTTTAAAGGGTTAATGTGTAATTAATGAAACAGAGAGTTCTGTACGTACCGTACAGAGAAATGGGACAGCAAAGTAAAGATCGCGTCACACAATAATTCAGTGCATTTCTAGTTGCATGACGACGCATACGAATAGGTCAGCAGCATTTCACTGATGTTAAGCAGAATTAATTGGGCACGCACAGACGTAGATTAAGCGGATAATTCTCTGGGACATCATAATCTGCCCCAGTATGAAGCTGATATATACAGATTACCTGAAATAATTCAATTTATCATTTTTTCAGAGGTAATGAATTCATTTCCAATCATATTGTCGTGCTACAGCATAAAATATTCATCTCACATCGTTGTGATCCTTACATGTACAGCCAGACGCATGATACACGTTACATGCATAGAGTAATATCGGAAAACACCTGGAACAATCTGGCTAATTTGTTCTAATTTAATTTTAAAAAGTCAGTGACCACGCACATTAATTAATTAATTTACAAGACGAAATAATTTGCGCGTCAGCAATGGTACGCCATTTGGTAGGCATTTTGAAATAGTGACGATACATGCAATAAACCCACAAATGTAAAATAAATGTCAGTAGTGTATTCGTCAAAATGCAGTGCTACGTAGACACGTCAGTAACAAATGAATTACAGAAAGAAATGTAGCAGTCTGCGTGTACATGCATTCTGCACCACACGAACGTGTTACATTGCAAATTTCAAATTGTCTTTGATTGTACTTAGGAATTAAAATTAAATATTTATACCCACAAATTATATAATTTGTATGCACCTTAATAAAGTAATGTGCGAGCGTATATATTTGAAATTATACAAAACAGTTAGATCGGAGGAGGGCTGTAATAACGAGGCTAGCATGTTTGTCACACACACACATACAACAAAGACAATGAATCTTAGTACTGCACAGCTGTTAAAACAGACCAACAAATACACACACACTGCTTACAATTATATGTTTGTATCAGTGTCACCGCTACATGTTTCGGCGGTCAAGCCACCACCATCAGGGGGCACCAAAGATCACAGGCTCCGTTCTGCATCTAAAGCCATACAATATTTCCTTTAAGACGCAATCCAGTGACACGCCAAAAAATGGAAGTGCGTATATTATAGGAAGGAGCTCCTTCCTGTAATACACGCGGCTTCCACTTTATGGTTTTTGCTAGTGGCCTGATGATGGTTCAGTTCCGGAGCTGAAGCTACTTGCCAAGATAAAACGTGTGTAATTTAACTTGTTGGGTGCGACTCACGACTTAACCGTTCACAGATGAAGCGTATCTGTCTTATATAAGAACTCAGTGCGTACCGCGCTGTAAACACTCTCCACTTCGGTTATAAAAACCAGTCTCTTAATGTTTTATAAGGCAAAAGTTGCTGTTTGTTCTGAGATCCGTACAAAACACATAAACGCAATGTGGGCACCACGTAGAATTTTTTAATGTTAAACCTGGTGGTATGTAAAGTTACCGCTAGGCTTTAAAAGGTTAATAAACACATACTTGTAAAGACAAAGAAGTCTGCAGAATTCGGAACTTTAAAAGTCACAACAGATAATGAAATGCATGCACAGCTTACAAATCAGGCCGGTCCACTCTGTTATTTTCTTGTAAAAAGACAGGAAGGCCAAGCGAATAGCAAAAAAATTCCAGTAGTTCTCAAGTTATGCCACGGTATACATCACTTGAAGCCGATCCCAGTGGCCGCGCGGTCTAAGCCGTCAGCCTTCAGCCGAGCGCTTGCTGGGATCGTGGGTTCGAATCCCGCGGCGGCGGCCGGGGGGGGGCATGGATGTCTGTCTCTTGTGAGTGTTGTGTGTTGTCAGGTAGAGGTCTCTGCGACGGGCCGATCCCCCGTCCAGAGGAGTCCTACCGACTGTGGTGTGTGTTTGTGTGTGATCAAGTGAAAATGAAAAACCCTCGACACCTGCTGTGAACAAGTAGGTAGAAGAGGGAAGGACTACGAATAAATCACTTGAAACTTGCAGGTACAGCGTTCGAATAGTCTAAATTTAACATTTTTAAGCCCAGTGGCAATTAAATTTAGCATAAACTGTAACATTTAAAATTTTTCATTTTTCCCATACAATGTTTTTCTCCTAATGTTGTCAAAATACATAGCGATTATTTCCCTAACATAACGAAATGATGGCTGGTCTTTTTGTTGGAGACTGACTTTGTATTCTGTAAAGCTGACAATGTACTGCATAAATATTTAGTGACATTTCAGTCTTTAAAGGGTTAAATTAAGCTAAATATAAAAAACACAATTAGACACCAAAAAATAAAAACTCATATGACCGAATTAAAATGGATACCAAACACAAAAATGTTACATATACACAAATTACAACACTTTAACCACTAAGTTAAGGGCAGTTTAAAACATATGTGTTCATTTTACCCCAACGTAATGGAGAGTTAATGTTCAACATCCCTGTTGGCGTATATTTCAATCTCACAAAGACTCAGTCACAGCCAACTGTGAGTTGACTGTGACTGACTCTTTGTGGGATTGATAACGGAGACTGCTTAAAGCGATATACAAAAAGTTCTTTTGCATTTAACACAGACTAGGGTATCAGTGGCTGCGGTCTGCTATACAGGCAGAGTGCTTTAGACATCACAATTCTAGCGCGTTTCTATGATATCACTGTTCACAGCGAAGAGAATAAGCAATCAGAAAAGCTACATAACGTTACGTAATGATAATTTTGCGTATAATATGAAGTTTCAATTTGAGTAGCACTACAAAACAGAAACACGACATTAGATTTGCATTTACTGCTGTCAAGTTCGTTCCACAATTGTGGACAAGAGTGTCCGGGACGAGTGATGTATGAATAACTCCTCGCAGGGGGTTGTTATGTTCCGCGGACTGCTGGATGTGCCTGTCGCCTCACCCTGCACAGCCGCTATTGATCGCTTTCACAAGGGGGAGTCAAATAATATAAAAACCGTAGGAAGCTAAACCAAAATGCATTAGCCGACAGGTCAAGGACTGAAAGTTAACAGCAAGGAACAAGGATTAGTCAAAAGTATCAATTTGCCTGTCTTATTAAGTCCTCTAACAGCCACGCATTTTTCATAGTAGCTTTAGATTACCTTCCTCTCAAGCGGCTTTCTGTAGGTTTTGCAAAAAAAAAAAAATACAAATTTCCCCGTATCGAATAAAGTCCTATGCAGCCAGCCAGTAGCCAGTCATCGATTGTTTTCGCACAACTACGTTAACCCTTTAAAGACTAAGCGTATCTGTTTTATATAAAGACTCAGTGCGTACCGCGCTGTAAACACTCTACACTTCGGTTATAAAAACCAATCTCTTAATGTTTTATAAGGAAAAAGTTGCTGTTTGTTCTGAGATCCGTACAAAACACATAAACGCAATGTGGGCACCATGCAGAATTTTTTAATGTTAAACCTGGTCCTATGTAAAATTACCGCTAGGCTTTAAAGGGTTAAATCATCTGCTTCGATTAACTGCAACTTTACAATAGCCAAATTTAAACCTTTTACATTAATCCAGTTATATATAAATGCAGCAACGTTTCAATTTAATTTAGGTGTGGGCGTGGTCTGTAACAGTTTGTTAATGCTATCAATCCACTGTCCACAACATTTTAAAATAAATTTCCCTGCCGTGTAACATGAAGGGGGAAACAGAATTTCATTTTTGCATACTTCTTAACAATAGGCGGCAATCAGCGGCTACTATCATATTTATTTAAAAAAGGGTTACTCAAACTGCCACCATCTACTGAAGGTGGTGTTTTTGAGAAACTTTTGAAGACAAACGTTCATCTAAATCACATGAAAAATCCATTTCGCACCTCACAGAGGACACAGTTCGTTTACATTATAAAGACCACTCGGTTAATATTGTTACATTCGATAATCGGTACTTATTATCGGAAACATACGGAAGAAACAAATACATTACATGGCAAAATGCAGACATATTAAATGTTCAGAAAATTGTG
This sequence comes from Coptotermes formosanus, assembly GCA_013340265.1. Lineage (NCBI taxonomy): Eukaryota > Metazoa > Arthropoda > Insecta > Blattodea > Rhinotermitidae > Coptotermes > Coptotermes formosanus. Next base: position 823,563 of record BLKM01000764.1, on the reverse strand, counting down.
TCTACAGAAAATGCAGAGAAATTAAATGTTCAGCAGGTTGTGTGTATATAAAGTGCCCAGAAATCAAATTTTACAGCGCCTTCATGTACCGATTGTCTAGAAATTTGGGCGCCTCAATCTCCTGGAACCCTCAGGGCCTGTCCAGGCCTGTACAGGGACTGCTTTACCTTCTAAGTGTCTTCACGTAGAACACAGAACATAAACCCACCCGTAGTGATAATCACGTCTGATACGTTTGTATTAGTGTCACTCTTACACCAAGTGATACTGTCCCAGACGTGTGACACACTCCTCTCTGTGGATAAAACTGCCTTACATTTACGGTTGGTTTCACGTCCCATTTTACTGCCTCTTTCACAAACGCATTGCTCAGTCGTTTAGACTCTCAATTTTGTGGAAAGGAGGACATTAAAAGGTAGTGAGGTGGTAAAATGGTGAAGAGAAGATAATCAAAAGGAAATTGCTGGTTCTGATTATGCTGGGGAACGGTTAAATACCTGGATTTCTTGAAGGCGTGAAATTCAATAAACATAAAGAGTGGGAATGCTAAAATTTTATATTCCCACTATAATTAAACTGTAAAGATTAATTAATTTCCGAGCACGTTATAAATGCTTTCTTCGCGGAATGGCATCACAAATTAATTGGTTTAATTGTCAATTTACTGTAGCTACAAATTTGCTGCTCAGAGACCGAACTGGCGGTACAGATATTAATTACACTGAATAGATCAACAGCTGTATACGTAATTTACATTACCTTAAAGACGAAGCGTATCTGTTTTATATAAGGACTCAGTGCGTACCGCGCTGTAAACACTCTCCACTTCGGTTATAAAAACCAGTCTCTTAATGTTTTATAGGGCAAAAGTTGCTGTTTGTTCTGAGATCCGTACAAAACACATAAACGCAATGTGGGCACCACGTAGAATTTTTTAATCTTAAACCTGGTGGTACGTAAAGTTACCGTTAGGCTTTAAAAGGATAAAGACGAAGCGTATCTGTTTTATATAAGGACTCAGTGCGTACCGCGCTGTAAACACTCTCCACTTCGGTTATAAAAACCGAGTCTTAATGTTTTATAGGGCAAAAGCTGCTGTTTGTTCTGAGATACGTACAAAACACATAAACGCAATGTGGGCACCACGTAGAATTTTTTAATCTTAAACCTGGTGGTACGTAAAGTTACCGTTAGGCTTTAAAAGGATAAAGACGAAGCGTATCTGTTTTATATAATGACTCAGTGCGTACCGCGCTGTAAACACTCTCCACTTCGGTTATAAAAACCAGTCTCTTAATGTTTCATAGGGCAAAAGTTGCTGTTTGTTCTGAGATCCGTACAAAACACATAAACGCAATGTGGGCACCACGTAGAATTTTTTAATGTTAAACCTGGTGGTATGTAAAGTTACCGCTAGGCTTTAAAAGGCTAATACAGACAGCATTATTAACACAGCCTAGACGCCACACTGCAGTATGTCCTAAATAAGAAACAAACGTGATTCTGACATCATTATCTATCTTAATGTTGGTGGATCGACACCAGCTGAACAATAGTTGCCTTAAAACTTGTACTGCAGACATTTAAGACTTATTTATTCTAAATCCATTGATTAATTCATAAGACAAAATGCGAAGTCCAAGAAATGGACATAAAAATGGAGAGTTGGGGCATGGTTCAGCGATGGCGTGTTTTGTCAGAATGTGAAATTACCTTAAAATATTAAGAAAGGCAGTGAAATTCTTGGCAGGCTGAGCCCTTGTAAACTCAAAAACTTTTCCATAGAGACAGTAAGGAATTCTGTGTCTTCTATTATACATCTTCTGTTACAGGAGGATCATTTACACGGTCGCAAGAGAATATTCTTTTTGTGTTCGTTAGTCGGGATTTTGTTGAATAAGCTGATTTGCTTTCGCTACATCATTATTCTAATCAAACCCTTAACACGAAGACAGACAGACAGACAGACAGACAGACAGACAGACAGACAGAGAGACAGAGAAAGAGAAGAGAAAACAGAGGAAATGTATTAATAAACGCTACACTTATTATTATCATCATCATCATCATCATCATCACCACCACCACCACCATCACCATCATCATCATCATCATCACCTTTACGCAGGGTATTCACACTTATATACCTGAAACAAACCATGTTTCTAGGGTACACAGCGTCGCAGCTATTCTGCGCGTACTGTTAATGGTGCATATAACGCTGTCTGCAATATTAAACCCTTTTGTGCTTCTACATTAGCACTTCCCGCAGTGTGTGTGCTGTGCCCAGTACAGCTGTTTTCTGCAGTTCCTTGATATCGTGCTGTCCCGGTACGCTGCTCAAGTATTTTCTGAAGCATTTTGAAATGGTTCCAGTTGCCCCTATTATTACTGGCATCACCTTTGTTTTTACATTCCACATGCGCTGTATTTTTGTTATAAGGTCTTTATGTTTTAGAATCTTCTCGGCTTCTTTCTTTATCACATTTCTGTCTGCCGGGATTGCTACACCAATTAGCATACATGTTCCCTTTTCATTATCGCGGATTATGATGTCTGGGTTACTGCTAGCGATGGTTCTGTCTGCGCTTGTTCATTCCGTAATATAGTTACGTTTCCCACGTGACTCGTTTCTACTGATTTCGGTACATGTTAGTACCACAGTTCGCTGTTTAATTTTACCCCCAGTTCCTTACATATGTTGAAGTGCAGCTGAACACACACTCTATCATGTCGCTTGATGTATTGTTCTTTTGCCAATATTGGGCACGCTGACACAATGCGGTCCGCTGCGCCCTCAAATTGGTGACATAATCTGCATTTGCTATATTTTCCTGTGTTTATTATTATTATTATTATTATTAGTATTAGTATTAGTATGAGTATTAGTATTACGGGAGGGGCCAGAGAACATAAAATTTTACTGCTCTTAAGGTTCCCAGGCAGTGCCCGCCCTTCCTTCTGGAAAAGTTACGCCGAAAACAAGGTAAAGCGTTGGGAAGTGAAGACGGTAGAGGGTTGTGAATACACTGTTGGGACTGTGTAGCACAGGAAAGAAGTCAAGAATTTCGGTTGAGTTTGTGTTTGGTGGTTAGCAAAATGACGGAATTTTGATCACGTTGCGAGCGTTGCGTTTTGGTGAAATTTTTAAAGTTAATGTTGGCGAGGGTTGTATGAGAAGCACGCAATGAAACGTGGATTTTGTGTATCAAATCAGCATTTACTCTAGGATCCAGGAAAGCCACGGAAGACCTTGATCGAGTTGGCCGGTTGCAGGGCCTTCCGGAAACATAGTGGCTTCCAGGCATTCAAATACACGAAATGTAAGGACGGTCCATACGTGCAATTAAACACTAAGATTAACCTGCACTGTATGTAAATATTCAGTCCGTACCGCGCAGTAAACACACCCCGTCTCAATTATAAAAACCAGTCAGATAATGCTGTATAGGGAAATAATCGCCGTTTGTTCTGAGATCCACACAAAACACATAAATACACTGTGTGGGCAGAACGTAGAATTGTTTAAAGACTCAGTCCGTACCGCGCAGTAAACACACTCCGTCTCAATTATAAAACCCAATCATTCAGTCCTGTATAGGGAAATAATCGCTGTTTGTTCTGAGAGCCTAAAGGACGCTTGAACAAACTGTGTGGGCAGAACTTAAAAATGTTTAATGTTAAGTCCGGCGTGCCTAAATCTGCAAGAGTGCGTGACCAGTTTACTGGGGGTTCTCAGGTCTATCACCGACATAAAAGCATTCTTCTTTACCTCACTGTCCCCACACTCTTCCATGCAGTTATTAAACAGTATTATAAAGTTTAAAATAAATGTATATTTTCCCCCACTTCCCCGCAATGCAAGCTTGGGCCTTCAAAAAACTGACCACTCCCCTCAGAGTACGGGCGTTTACTGAAAAGCTGTAAGTTCCTCAGTTGGCCCAAAGTTCACCATTTTTATGAAATTAGAAAAGTATCATCCTGCTATCATCCAGCAGTACAATCCAGTGCGAAATTTCACACGGCGTTTCTCTAACAAAAGACAATAAGATCTACTGTAATGCTACACGGTACGCTAGGTGAAAATTACGCGTTGCCATACTCTACGCTAGGTGAAAGTTACGTGCTGCCATACTCTACGCTAGGTGAAAGTTATGTGCTGTCATACTCTACGCTAGGTGAAAGTTACGTGCTGCCATACTCTACGCTAGGTGAAAGTTACGTGCTGCCATACTCTACGCTAGGTGGAAGTTATGTGCTGTCATACTCTACGCTAGGTGAAAGTTACGTGCTGCCATACTCTACGCTAGGTGAAAGTTATGTGCCGTCATACTCTACGCTAGGTGAAAGTCACGTGCTGCCATACTCTACGCTAGGTGAAAGTTACGTGCTGCCATACTCTACGATAGGCAAAAGTTACGTGATGCCGTACTCTATACTAGGTGACAGTTACGTGGTTCTATACTCGACGACAGGTAAAAGTTACGTGGTCTAAGTTCCTTTCATTTATAAAATACACCGCATCTGGTTTTCTTGTTCTCCTTACCACACACATCGCATTCGGTTCTTCTGTTTTCGTTATCAGACACATTACAATGCGAATAATCATAATTCTTTTATGAGAAGAAATTTTAGAAGCTTTTCACTTTTAATCTTATTATCATTTAACAAAATGTTGAAGCACACTACATGGCGCAGCTACACGCCTTCCAGCAAGGAACACAGATAGGCCCCACACTCTATAAGCTCAACTCCCTCACTCAATGACGCTGTAGTGTAAGTAATGAGAGGCCTCCCTCATCCTCAACACTGCAGGCCAAGCAATATTAATCTCAGTTCAGTCCGTGCTGGTACCATGCTGTGCAGTCCACTGTATCCAAGCCCTCACAATAAAATCGCTGCAGGAGTCAACTCTTTGAATTCAACTGAAAATAACCTCTTTCAAACAAAAATTATTTTCTCCTCCATTCAAGGCTCTTTCAAGGGAGAGAAAAAAAGCCCGTGGCTGATAAATTGAAGAGTGCGTAAAAGAAGAAGAAAAAATATCTTACATTGAAATGATAAGGAAGGGGCGCATGAATAGAGGCAGCTGGTGGCTCTCCGTATGTACACCTGGCGGTTCTCGTGCTATCCATCGATCTCTGCAAGGCAGGTTTATTCCATACAGACATCAAGGGTCTCCGCAATCAGCTTAGGAGAAGATCCTATATATGTATGTCTATTTTCCCTGATCCTTTCCTTAAGTCCTTGAGTCCCTCCATCGCCCTCCTGTACTGAGGATCTATCTCAAAAACTTTATCTTTCTGTGTCAGACACTAATGCGTTTTGTAAACAATGAATTAAGAACACCGGTAAACATAAATACAACGTATTGTAAACACGTTCCGGTCCTTCTCTTACATATTTGCACACAAAGCCTGGTGGTGGTCCGTTCGGGTCGAAATATGTGGCATAAATATTTTTTTACAACAGACTGTATTTATACATGACGCTGTTCTTATATAATTGAACTTGACCTTTTGCAAACCGAGTGGCTATAATTGAAAGAAACTTATCACACTGATCAACCGACTTTCACACACGTTTGAGGTTTAATCATTTTAAATAAGCCTCTCAACCCCTACATATCAATCATCTTCAATGTCTAATCGTACTGTATCGGTGTACGTATGTTTGGCTTCGTTGATATTGGTATTAATTTGACATATTTCCCAGTGATTTGTCAACGTTTAAAAAAAACATTTATTCATGCACTGCAATTAAGAAGTTAAAATGTTGGACTCTTAAGGTGATTTTAACACATCTCTTTAGAACTTAAAGCAATTAACCTCTTTAAAGACGGAACGTATCTGTTTTATATAAGGACTCAGTGCGTACCGCGCAGTAAACACTCTGCACCTCGGTTATAAAACCCAATTTGTTAATGTGGTATAAGGCGAGGGTTGTTGTTTGTTCTTAGATTCATACAACACACATAAATGCAATGTCAGTACCATGTAGAATTTTTTAATGTTAAATCCGGTGGTACGTAAAGTTACCGCTAGGCTTCAAAAGGTTAAAGAAATATAATCATCATCATCATGAGCTGTGAAGTGTTAGGCGTAGTGCCTGTTTTTTATCCCTCGAGATAAAGCTGGTCTTTCCATCTTTTCCTTGGGCGTCCTATGCTTCTCTTCCCTTTTGGCCTATATTTCAGTGCCTGTTTGGGTATCCTGTCTGTGTCCATTCTCTCTACATGTTGTAGCCACTCTCGTTGGCACTGTTCTATTTCCAGAACAATGTTCTGCACTCCAAGTTTCTCCCTCACTGATTGATTTCTCTCCCTGTCTAACTTAGTAATTCCTAGCAAATGTCTTAAAAATTTCATATGTGCTGCTTCCAGTCTTTGTTCATCTCGTTTCTTCAGCACCCAGGCTTCACTGCCGAACTTTAAGGCTGCTCTAGCTGTGATCCTGTGGATTCTTAATTTTGTTTCTTTGGTCATTTTTTTTTCAAAATGCCTCCGTATAACGCCATTTATTTTGTTATTTGTTTGTATATTATATTCTAAATCACTTTTGTAATTCGATATAAGGTACCCTAGGTATTTAAACTCTGACACCTGTTCAATCGGATTTCAAAGCAAATTTAAGACATGTGACCTCTTGACACACCAAGTACTTTTTACAACACCCTAAACGTTCCCATCACACATATTACGTCTAAATAACCATATTTCTCTCGAAATACTGGAGTCTGAAGACGCACGCTCTACAGCGCTTCGGAAGCTCAAGAAATATGCGCCCAGCGACATAGCATAATATCGAGGAACACTTTAATATTCATATTCATCTATACGTATTATGATATAACAAATTAGCGCTTCCATAAACTTTGTTTTAAAGAAAACAGATTTTTTTTTACGAACGACATCGCACCGTGTTTCACAAATATCGATTTAATGAAAACACCGTCAAACAAAACTACCAACTTACTGTAAAACAGAATTTTGTTTACAACACGCTACATGTTTCGGCCCAAAATGGACATCATCGGGCTTTACACAACCATAAAAATACAACAATTTTGTAAATACATTTTTAGTTGCCTTTGGCGATGTGTTCGTTCAATTTACATCGATAAGTTTTATTTGGGCTTTGTAGCATGTAGAGAGGTTAAACCCGTAATTCGCCGACACTGTGTGCACTTCGCAGCTCTTACCTGCTGGCAGTGGAGTTGACACTAGTGTTACTCCTAGACCTTCTACGGATGATGCTGTCTCCACAGTTCACGACGCCACCTTTATTAGTAATGCTGAAAGTACGTAACCTGTAGAGGTCATCGCCACTGCGTGGGTTGTAGGGCTTCTCTGGCAGACTGCATACCCTGGGTCTAATGTGGTCAGGAACTGCATGTAACAGAAAGGAAAAGTAGCTACTGTGAACAATATATGAGTTCCACAAAAGGTGGGGAATTTATAGACCTGCTGAGCAAGTGTTAGCTTCTCAGGTGGGGCACTGCTGTTTGAAATTAAGACTCAAAGCAACGAGGACAGTCACACGAACTCAGTGCAAGTATCTCCGAAATTAAACTTAAAATAACGATGTAAAATGTATCCCTGTGTCGACCTTAGAGACTGTTGACAAATTATGCTCCGATTAACCCTTTAAAGAGGAAGCGTATCTGTTTTATATAAGGACTCAGTGCGTACCGCGCTGTAAACACTCTCCACTTCGGTTATAAAAACCAATCTCTTAATGTTTTATAAGGCAAAAGTTGCTGTTTGTTCTGAGATCCGTACAAAACACATAAACGCAATGTGGACACCACGTAGAATTTTTTAATGTTAAACCTGGTCGTATGTAAAGTTACCGCTAGGCTTTAAAAGGTTAATGGCATACCTTGAATTTTATTCGACAAAAATGTTATTAATATTAATTCATCAACTTTATGTTAACTGTAATTGTATTTGTATGTACATTGTATTTGTAATTGTATTTGTATTGTATTTATTGTGCGTAGTATGTGTCCTTTATTGTTTTTATAATTTTGTGTGCTGTGTTTGTTTGAGTGCGGTGTGTTATTTTGTGTGTTGTGTCTTATTGTAGTACCGCTGCCACCGGGTACAAATCCATTTGCAGTCAAAATAAATAATAAAAATAACAATAAAATTAATATTCTCTAAAATCAGTTAATAGATCTAAATCTTATTACACGTATAGTCAATCAACTACATATGCTGTTCCTGTCCACATCATGACGACATATAGGGGAGTAGAGGTATACCTCCATTCATTCTTAACCTCGGCACTAGATGGAGGTGAGTGGTCAGCCTCGTGTTCCGGAAGCTTTACTCCGACAAATAACCCCAGTACCTACTGAATAGGAGGTTGGTTGGGCCCCACAGCCGGTCTCAACCTTTTGAGAAGAGAAATCCCTTGCCCCTACGAAGACTCGAACCCTGGGCCTTCAACCCGTGGCCTAGTCTCTATCAGGGCTGTGGAGTTGCAGTCGGAGTCGGAAGGAATTTTAGGTGGAGTCGGAGTCGGTAAAAATGTACCGACTCCGACACCGACCTCAATCTAAAATCTTAACTAAATACTCCAAATCCAGAGCCCTGATAGCTACAGTAACCATTAGACTTAAATATAAGTCATAAGTCTAGAAAGTAGCCTGATGATTCACGTGGTGGCGATGAAATGTCTTATAGGTTTACCGTTATAAATACATATTGAGCTTTTATGAAGGAGTCGGAGTCGGAGTTTTAAAAATCGAAGAGTCGGAGTCGGAGTTTTAAAAATCGAGGAGTCGGAGTCGGAGTTTTAAAAATCGAGGAGTCGGAGTTTTAAAAATCGAGGAGTCGCAGTCGGAAGTTTTGTGTACCGACTGCACAGCCCTGATCTCTGTACCGACTGAGCTATAGCGGCTCCCCAGCTACGCATGTAATCAATGAAACGTTTGTTATGCAGCATTAAACACTTTTGCCACAAGACAGTAGCGTACTTACGGTTGCATTACTTCGCATGGAAGTGTTTTTAAATATCGATTACGCTGCGGGGTAGACGATCTGGGGGTTCGACAACCGCCAGAGCCATGACATTTCTGCATTCTCCGAAACGTCCAGACCGTCCCTGCGGCTCACCGCCCCCCCCCCCCCATTCAGTGGGTACCTTGAGCATTTTTCCCATGGGTAAAGCGACTGGGGTGTGGATTTAACCACTCATATCTATCTATGGCGGGGCTAAGAATAAGTGGAGCTATACCTCTACTCTTCCCCTGTGTGCCTGGACAGCGTGAAGATAAAATTTATCTGTTAAAAAACGTTAGCAAATCAACAGGAATATTTCTCTCGTCACCGAAACCCTCGACTCTTCACGAAATTCGATAAGGGCAAACATTCATTGCAGAGGCCTATACTAAATTTCTGTCGATACTGCTCATTAATTCTAACACCCAGACAAATATTGACAATCATAATTGCAAATAAGGTTCACTGGTTCAACACTGTGCCCTGAAAAATCAGGGATGACGTGAGAAATATGTTCTGAGGAAATTCAGATCTCGGCCATGAATTTGCTGTATGTTTGAGTTTATTCAATCAATAACGAATTAGAATTGGCAGTTCCTGTCTCTAGTGCATTATACTGTTTTCATACCTACATATAAGATGCTGAGACAGACGACGAACAGAAAGCATAATAGGCAGACATCTCTCTTTCTACCTTATCCGATTCTACATACGGCAACCTACTTAAATAAAAGCAGGACTCCGTTATACTATGTAACGTCATAAAAGGGACTGAATATTTTGTGTCGTTATAACCGAGGGGTATAACGCTATGGTTAACGGTGAGGAATTAATTGGTACCACGGAATATCTGACGCTATAGACGAGGTGTTGCACTAACCGATGTCGTTATAAACGGGTTCGACTGTAATTCGCGCAGAAAGTGCCAAAATAAAATTCTCGGTCATAAAGTAGAGGTAAAGTTGTTCCTGCGCATGCCATAAAGAAGTATAGAAGAGAGGAGGCATAGCTCCACTCATCCTTAGCCTCAGCAATAGATGGAGGTGAATGGTCCCCAACCTCTTTACCCCGAAGAAAGCGTCGATGGTACCCGTTAAACAGACAGCTGATTACGACAAATTAGGGAAGACAAAAATCTCTTACAGTTTCCGGGATTCGAACCACGACTCCTCAGTTCATATCGGTTCAATAAACTATTTCATATCGAGCTCAAAACCAGCTACATAAATTTTCTTAAAAGACTATCGCACCACATGAAACAGAGATTGTGTCTTTTATTTTAAATATAGCACGGGCACACATGAGAGGAATATAAGAAAACAATCGATGCACTTATGTCAGTAGTAAGAAGTGGGACGGGGGCATGGACTGGATTAAGCTGGCTCAGGATAGGGACAGGTGGCGGGTTCTTGTAAATGCGGCAATGAACCTTCGGTTTCCGTAAAATGCGGGGAACTTCTTGACTAGCTGAGGACCTGTTAGCTTCTCAAGAAAGCCTCTACTCCATGGAGTAAGTAAGTAAGTAAGTAAGTAAGTAAGTAAGTAAGTCAGTCAGTCAGTCAGTTAGTTAGTTAGTTAGTCAGTCAGTCAGTAAGTCAGTCGGTCGGTCGGTCGGTCAGTCAGTCAGCCAGTCAGTCGGTCGGTCGGGCGGTCGGTCAGTCAGTCAGTCAGTCAGTCAGTCGGTCGGTCGGTCGGTCAGTCAGTCAGGCAGTCAGTTAATTAGTTAGTTAGTCAGTCAGTTAATTAATTAGTCAGTCAGTCAGTTAGTAGTTAGTTAGTTAGTTAGTTAGTTAGTTAGTTAGTAATGTCAGTGGTGTTAATGTCTCTATCGTTTATTCGCTTTGTTAAGAGTTGAATGAAATTACGTTTTTGCCTACAGGAATACATTTTCTGTTGTTTATCCTGGCAACCGTAAAATAATGACTGCGATAAACCACTGAACAAAGACCCACCCAAAAAACGCATTTTGAAGCCGTACGCCCCAAATGATAGGGTCTATACACGTTCCTACTTGTGCCATATAATGCGACTCAGTAATTCTGTAAAACCAAATGAGTCTTTGTCTTTTACATGACCTCCACATAAATACACTGAGGCACAAGAAATAGACCGATATGCTAATTTTCACCATCAAGTTAAAACACAGCAATTTAATACCTGCTTGACAGCAGACATTGGATTTGTTATCAGTGTTCCCCAAGCACCGACCTGACAGGTGTCTGAACTGCTTGCCAGATCTCTCTGGCACATCTATAGACCAGTAGGGAACGCAGTGTTTACTGCCTGGGCACTCAAGTTCGCTACCCCTCCGTTTCGCAGTACAGCAAACGATTGCCTACAGCAGGAAAAGGCCTTGTACTGAGAGAATTGTCAGATATAACCTTATTCTAAGCTGGGTCCCTTGCAAGAATTCTATCTATACAGGGTAACACGAAAGTAAGAGCACAATATCCTACACCCTTACTCTGACTGGGATTGTAACCCGCGACTCGTTAGACTACGGGAACACCGTCTTTGGTTGTTTTAAATTTAGTGTATACTGAAGTGGCCTCGATACGCGCTTTGCATACCCCACAGATCTGGTAGGCCAATTGTGTCCCCGGGTCCAACGAACATACACAACACTAAAATTTGTTGTGGCTTCTTTCAGACTGGATTCCATTCTCCCGACAGCGGGCAGCATCCTGGATTCCTTTCATGAGATCTGGGGACGGATTATCAAGTAGTGGGACAGACGCAGCGTCTAAAATTGTTCCCCAGAATTTCGTGTAATATGGATGTATCCGCAATGATTACTTCTCCCCCCCCCCCCCCATTCATGTAAGCATCCCCGACTCCATGCCAGTACACACGTACACACGTTATGGTCCCCGATATCTCTATTCGCTATGGTCAGCAGAGTCTGCATTGAGTGAAATTACCAACCGTTTGGTGAACAAGTACCGTGCAGTCACTGCGATACGCGATACTGAGTAGATGAGAGCCCACAATCGCCTCTGCACAATGGAACATAATCCTCACGATGCCAGTCCCGTCTGTAACCGAAGACGGCCCTATATGTGCCCACCACACCAGACTATCCTATTTGTTACATCAACCAGTTACAGCCTAGTGGTCCGACAATAGATCCATGTATTTTAATCCACACAATGTATTTAATATATGCTTCGTGTGATTGGCCCAATAAACAGTGACTCCGCCTTCAAATTGAAGCATACGTGTTCTCTGTGCGGTACGAACTGAGTATATACGAATAGAATCAGGGCTGTGGAGTCCGTACACAAAACCTCCGACTCCCGATTCCGATTCCTCGATTTTAAAACTCCGACTCCAACTCCGACTCCGACTCCTTCATAAAAGCTCAATATGTATTAATAACGGTAAACCTATAAGACATTACATCACCACCACGTGAATCATCAGGCTACTGTTTAGACTTATCACCTATATTTAAGCAGAAGTCTAATGGTTACTGTAGCTATCAGGGCTCTGGAGTTGGAGTATCTAGTTAAGATTTTAGACTGAGGTCGGAGTCGGAGTCGGTACATTTTTACCGACTCCGACCCAACAGTCCACAATAGAAGAGGCCATGAAGGCCCACAGGGGGGGGCGAAGGTATACCGTTATTCTTTCTTTAAACTCGGCGCTAGATGGGGTGGGTGGTTAACGCTACGCCCCGCCCGTTTTACCCCCAGGAAAGAGACCCTGTACCCATTGTACAACGGGCTGGGTGGGCCCCAGGGCCAGTCTGGACGAAAGGGAGGTAATGAATATTAAAAGAAACATGCGATATGATAAATGTTATTAATTAGTAAAACTTATCACTGCAGTAATCATTTAGAGCTACAGAATGCCGGTAAGTGCGTCACAATCTAATCCTTTCAACGTGTGAGGGAACAACGCTGAACGAAGCGCTATGATAAAGATGATTGATGTGAAAAAAGAACAAAGCGCAAGCCGCGAGGGTGGACACTCGCTGACACAGACTGATGCCAAGACACAGTCAGATCAGTCTGCTGACCCACAGAAATTCGTCGAAAACAATTGTCCTGCTACTGTATGCTACGGGGGATGGTGTCAGTGGATTTTTTTTTTCATTGACATAATCCTGTCGGCCGCACTATGGCCCTGGGGTCGACTCAGCCTCTAACAGAAATGAGTACCAGGAATATTTCCTGGGGGGTAAACGCGGCCGGTGCGTAGGGCTGAGAACCTTACCACCTTCAAGCGCCGATTGTCTAGAAATCTGGGAGCCTCGACTTCCTGGAACCCTGTAGGCCTGTCCAGGCCTGTAATGGGACTGCTTTTTTTTACTGTATGCTACATGAAAGTATGACAAGGCCGCTTTACCTCCGGTGAAAAAGCAACTGAAACCGACTAAAGGCTGGCGTGAACACGCTGACGAAGAGCTACGCATGTCCCGTACCGGTATCCCAACACTGCATCGTTCATCCCGTAGCCTAGCCACGACACTGACTGAGCTATTTCAGCTTCTATTTGGCAAGAAGCACTCATGGTGAAGTATAAATACAACGCAATATCTTCAGAGTAGATTTCACAAAATAAATAAAAAACATTATGTATTCAACACAAGTACTTTTTATTACAAAAACAATATTTATTTTTACAAAAACAATATTTATTTTTACAAAAACAATATTTATTTTTACAAAACGTTACATGTTTCGGCAGGCGTAAAAATAAATAAATATATACACATGTGTGTATATATATATAGATAGGATGACAGTTAAAAGCAGTCAATTCTCGTTCCTACGATAAAGTGCTCTTTCTTACAACTTGTCAACTACAATCATATTGTTGTACAAAATATCAAACTGACGCACGTTAATTATACAATGCAAAAAGTTGTTTGTATATACCTGTATCGTTCCTACAGCACTTAGGTTATGCCATTATAAGCATATCAGAAAATGTCATATTTAAGATGATCACAAAATCAATCAAATTCTTGTATTTTATTTAATGTGTTCCATGTCCATGCACTATATTACACAAAAAAACATTAATCACCAACAAATGCACAAAGAGTTTTTTCATCAATTGTAACACACTTCCAACATGTTTCGACCCTGCTGGGTCATCTTCAGGGAGAACTTTCTGTTGTCGTTACACTAACGTTGCACTAAACTCTAAAGTGCAACCTTAGTGTAACGACAACAGAAAGTTCCCCCTGAAGATGACCCAGCAGGGTCGAAACATGTAGGAGTGTGTTACAATTGATGAAAAAACTCTTTGTGCATTTGTTGGTGATTAATGTTTTTTGTATTTTAACTTCATTACAATAACAATTAATTAACCTTCTTTGTTTATACTGTTTTTCTTTAAAGTGGATATATTATATTATTAAATATTTTTTCTCACGTCTCCTCAACGTTGAAGTTTCGATATCATACTCAGACACACCACACTCAGTAGGACTCCTCTGGACGAGTGATCGGCCCGTCGCAGAGACCTCTACCTCACAACACACAACAGCCACAAGAGACAGACATCCATGCCGCCAGCGGGATTCGAACCCGCAATCCCAGAAATCGAGCGGCCCCACACTCATGCCTAAGACTGCGTGGCCACTGCGACCGGCTACCATACATTATATACAAAAAACCTTTTACATTATATACTTACGGTGTGTGATGTTGAGTTCTATAAAACAGCATAACTTTAGTAGGTAAGTTTTAGGAAAGATATGTCCCTCATAGGAATGACAATAAGCATGTAACTCCCATAAATTGTGGGGGCACGCAGTGGCGCAGTTGGTTGAGGCACTGCGCTACAAACCAGAAGGTCGCGGGTTCGATTCCCGATGGTGTCATTGGAATTTTTCATTGACATAATCCTTTCGGTCCTGGGATCAAATCAGCCTCTAACAGAAATGAGTACCAGGAATATTTCCTGTGGGGTAAAGGCGGCCGGTGCCTAGGGCTGACAACCTTACCACCTTCATTTGCCGACTGTCTAGAAATCTGGGAGCCTCGACCTCCTGGAACCCTCAGGCCCTGTCCAGGTCTGTAATTGGATTGCTTTACCTTTTTTTTTACCCATCATTTTTATATTTTCACGCCTGATGACGAATTTTAAAGGTCGAAACATGTAACGTTCATAAAAACAAACGTAATTGTATAAAAAGTATTTGTGTTGATTACATTGTCTTTGTTATTCAATCAAACACCACAGAAACCCTTTCAGAACTGAGAAAACGGCAGGACTTTTTCTTTTAAAGACTCACTCTTAATAACGTAGTATTAGACAGAGAGGAAAACAACGTAATAGACATGGAAAGAAACAGCTACAAAACGAAAACCAGGAACAAAGAAAGTCTCTTTAAGAAGCAAAGCCCTCAGGTTTCCCCTTTTGTTACCTTTTATACAATTTTAGGTACTTAAGGCAACCGCACGTTAACTAACTAAACGCAGACAAAGTCGAAAACAAAACAACTCATCTTGTGTCGTCTGATGAAATATCTAACTAATAACGTTTGTTTCTTCTTAGAATTCTCAACGCTAGTGCGTCACTGGTGCCAAAATAGAGGGAGAGATGATGTACGACACAGCTACTGCAGACGTACATTCACGATGTCTTTGGTTCATCGTTATATTACTTTATGGCCCTCTAAAAATTTAACGGGTTACATAGCGTCAATGCGAATGTCTTAAAACTCATGACTTATGGTAGCGAAGGATATTTGGCTAAAAGTCGTGGAGGTTCTAAAATATCCGTGAAGAGATGTAGGGACAATCATGGGAATGTATCAGAATAAGGTTGCGCCAAGGTTTATAAATGGGTAGCGTCCACATGCGAGTCACGACAATTGCCAACTTATGAGCTGAAAAAAAATACTAATATAAATTATGGAGCTCAATAAATGATTGAGCATTATACCAGAGAGATTAAAAAGAATGGTAAACGGTGTTTCACATTTCACAGAATTTCAGAAATAAAATCTCGAATTTCAGGAAATAAATAATGAGTCCCCCTGTGTATGTATAACGCATATGTTAAAGTAAAGGGCCAATTATTTTTTAAATTCTTGAACGAATCATTGGAAATCACAAACCACAGCAGTTCCCATACATCCTTTTACCAATACTGTATCTGAGACTTGACAATTACGTCAAATACCAAACGTCAAATGTCAATTAACCTTTTAAAGCCTAGCGGTAACTTTACGTACCACCAGGTTTAACATTAAAAAATTCTACGTGGTGCCCACGTTGCGTTTATGTGTTTTGTACGGATCTCAGAACAAACAGCAACTTTTGCCTTATAAAACATTAAGAGATTGGTTTTTATAACCGAAGTGGAGTGTTTACAGCGCGGTACGCACTGAGTCCTTATATAAAACAGACACGCTTCGTCTTTAAAGGGTTAAACATTTCATGCTCTACACATGTCCCACAGTTGAAATAATAGTTTTCTGGATTAGTACACGATGTAGGACAATGAGCTTGTTCCAGCGTTTCGAAGGAACTTTCTGTCTCCATTTTCAGGGTGACTCAATTCAAAGTTAAGTGTGATGTTTCAGCATACACCTGTATACCACAGTTGATATTAACATTTAAACCTTCAATGTCCTTCCAGTGACTGTGAGTAAAATACGATGACACTCGCAGAACCAAAACAACTAGGAAACTTTCACACAAATGAACAAAGAACAGCTTTTCGTGAGTTCTGACAGTGTATCATTAACTGCGTTTAAAAACTACACTTCGCTCAACGTACCGTTGCTGAAAGATACTCAATTGAGGGCCGTTAGCGCTTAGCAGTGCCTGCAGCGTGCCTCTTCTCTAAATCATGAGAACCATTAACAGCATCCGCCCGTTATCCTTACAATCCACTTTGCAGCCATTCCCCGTAGCACCACTTTACTTTCACATCGTGTCTGTGTACAGACTGCCTTGTTTTTATAAACCAAGTGAAACAGAAGATAAAGTGAAAATTAAATTCGCAGTAATAAACCAATTACTTTCTACTGTGTGTTTATGTTTTGGCACCAGACACGGCATGTTGCAGTACAGGCTATACCAGAATGCGTTGCTTCCTGTGACTTCGAATCATCTCAGATCAGTGTGACTTGAAGATACATTTTCAACACGAGCCGCACGCCCGTAATATGACGCCCTTCAATAACATTCACGCGGTACTCCACTGTCTGCCTTCATTATAAAAACACAGGAAATGTCCGCCGAGCGAAACACTTCTGACGTTTTCGCATAACCATAGCAAACAACATTTGTAACAATGGTGACTATTAGATGAATGGTAACCTTAACCTTTTAAAGCCCAGCGGGTACTTTACGTACCACCTGGTTTAACATTAAAAATTTCTACATTGTAGTGACATTGCGTTTGTGTCTTTTGTATGGATCTCACGTCAAACAGCAACTTTTGCCTTATAAAATATTAAGAGACTGGTTTATATAACCGAAGTGGAGTGTTTACAGCGCGGTACGCACTGAGTCCTTATATAAAACAGATACGCTTCGTCTTTAAAGGGTTGATCTTCTTCTATAGCTCGACAGCCCCAGTGGGCCTAGGCTGCCTCACTGTTGAGGTTTTGAGATCACACTCACACACGCCACACTCGGTGTAACTCCTCTGGACGAATGATCAGCCCCACGCAGAGACAGGTAACCTTAATAACAAAGGTAAATACGGACGCGTAAGTGGCCAGCACTCTTTATAATTTTTTTACAGCTGCGCGGACCCGCAAATACTCTGAGCAGAAAATTTTTACGCGACCTGACGACTGCGCGGCACTTTGAAAGTTTTTTATAATATATGTAATAAGAATATTTACAATGAAAAGTGAAAAATTCCAGCTTCGCGGCAATAATTCAGTGTGTGTCGGAGCATTTCAGTTACCACGCGGCCGCGCACCCGCGCAGCTTAGAGGGAACATTATAAGCGACCTAAGTAATCATAAGTGTGCGCAGGTCTTCGTGTAAAATGCGTGTTATTTTTAACCACTTTAACCAATCTTGAATTTTCTCGACAGATCCTACTAACTCCCCAACACAAAATTTCATGAAAATCCGTCGAGCGGGAGCAGAACTATTGCACGCGACAGGTGGGGAGCAAATAGTCGCTTTCCGCAACTGTTGGCGAAAGTGCCTAAAACTGTTTTTCGCCAAGACAGCGTACATTAACACAAAACACGCAAAGATGTTGCCATACTTGCCCTAACTACCAGGGTGTGACTCAATCACTCACTCACACCAGACCGGCTCTGAGACCAACACCAGTCTACCATTTAATTAGTAGTGGGGGCTCGTTCCCGGGGGTAAGGCGAGCGGGGCGTGAGGCTGACCACCAACCTCAATTTAGTGCCGAGGCTAATAATGAGCGGAGCTATACCTCCACTCCGATGTGTGTCTTCTTGGTGTGTAGAGGGGCAAGTTTACTTTCACCTTTACACAACACCTTCACACAACACCTTTACACAACACTTTTACAGAACACCTTTACGCAACACCTTTACGCAACACCTTTACACAACACCTTTACACAACACCTTTACACAACACTAATTACGCGGCTAATAGAATTGTGCCTTCCACACTGCAACAAACACTCGCCGTTTTTCGCAAAATTTAGGCATATTTCAGTTGCATGGATAAGTAAAGGGTGGAGAGTTGTAGGCGTACTTCTATTGCCATTATGCATTCTTAAACACGTTAATTACAACTTTGTACCACTCACTGGTAACTTCGTCGAAGAAGCTGATCTGCTGCTGTTGCATAATCCCATTATTTAAATACAAATTTACACATCGACCATTTTCCGATAAAATTCGATACAAGAAAGGATGGGCTAAATATTTTAGCGTTCTGATACGTACAGCATGCACAGTAGTCTTCACAGCTTGTACTATACATTACTAACGGTAAGTTACGCCATTCCCCAGTGCAATAAACATTACACTTCCAAATTTCCGTACACATAGGCAAAGTAGGGTTAATGTGAAGGTTGACTAAACTTTATTTCCTAGATACGTTACATAAGACACACTTCACAGGGAACTTCTTAGTCAGATATGTCGTTTGGAAGGAAGGCAGGGGGAACTACACTGCGACGTCAATATACCCTACAACATCCGAAGCCCTAAGCGATGTCTGGGAGCAAAATTACTTTGTTACGAAGAGCATCCTGTTTTCTTTTGAAACGAGTTTTAAAAGGATATTGCGGCTGATTTAATGGCCTATAGATTTTCTATGTACAGACAGACAGACAGACAGACAGACAGACCCCTACACAGGCAAACTGAATCTGCCCGCTTAAACGAGCAACTCACATCCCCTTAACGTCTGCACTCTGAACGCAACTGTTCGCTTACAGCCGGCACGATGAAATCTAGCGAGGAGATTTCGTTGTTACAGCTGGCCTTACTAGCCTAGACGAAAATACTGCGTTGACAATCACTGTTGACAGTCTCTGCTGACAGTCACTGTTCACAGTTACTCTTAACAGTCTTTGTTAAGTCACTGCTAACAGTCACTGCTAACAGCCACTGTTGACTCACTGTTGACAGTCACTGCTAACAGTCACTGTTGACATTGTTAAGTCACTGCTGACAGTCACTGCTAACAGCCACTGTTGATAGTCACTGTTGAGAGTCACTGTTAAGTCACTGCTGACAGTCACTGCTATGTCACTGCTAACAGCCACTGTTGACAGTCACTGCTAACAGTCACTGTTGACATTGTTAAGTCACTGCTGACAGTCACTGCTAACAGCAACTGTTGATAGTCACTGTTGAGAGTCACTGTTAAGTCACTGCTGACAGTCACTGCTATGTCACTGCTAACAACAACTGTTGACAGTCACTGCTGACAGTCACTGCTAACAGCCACTGTTGATAGTCACTGTTGAGAGTCACTGTTAAGTCACTGCTGACAGTCACTGCTATGTCACCGCTAACAGCAACTGTTGACAGTCACTGCTAACAGCAACTGTTGACAGTCACTGCTAACAGCAACTGTTGACAGTCACTGCTAACAGCCACTGTTGATAGTCACTGTTGAGAGTCACTGCTGACAGTCACTGCTATGTCACTGCTAACAGCAACTGTTGAGAGTCACTGCTGACTGCCTGCAAAAAGAGGAGGGTTTCGACTATTAAAATAACTTTTATGCAGGACTGACGTGAATGTGACTATTAATACTCGGGTCATTTAAATAGTAACAGAGAATTGTGTATATCGTGTTCTATTTTCGTGGTTTTAAATGCACCTTTAAGGTTCTGATAATCATACAAGATCACCGGAAGAATTGTTATTATTCATGAACGTATGCACACAGTTGTTATGCACGCACGGCGTAAGAATTGCCTTGTGTGCCTGCAGGCGTTTCTTGGTAAGCGATTTGAGCACTACTGAACACGAGTTAATTGTGAGTAGCTATAGATCGATTCAAGTACTCTCTAGGGTTACTTAGTTGAGTTACAGTTTCAAAAATTTTATTGTATCCTAAAGTGGATTTGTCATTTTATGGGTTGCTCACAGGAGCTTCTAAATAAATATATAAAATTTCTCTAATACACTCGTAAAAAAAATCTGATATTTTGTATTCGGTAGACTACAAGCCCGTTCGCACTACACGTTTCGAAAGCCCCTTTTACTCCCATAATCCGGCTACCGGACAACACCCTTCCGACCACTGACATACAGTGCACCCACACAAATTATACAGAACCCCATAATGTGACAGGAATTCACAGAATCTTTACAGTTCGTAAAGAACCGCCTCACGCAACGTTCAAGCGAATGCATGGCAGAAGTGACAGTGAAGTGTTTTAACATAACCATTCGATGCCCAACCAATATCCGTCCCTGTAACAATTTTAAAGAATTTCAGTCACATATTGACACTATAAATTAGAAGAGTGCATTGCAATTCACTATTCCATGTAAAACTTCACCTGTTGATGGAAAAATAAGTAGCCGAAACATGTGGCACCAATCAGCCAGTATTATAGTGCATACATAGAACAGAGTCTTGCTAGACTGAGAAGAACAGAACAATGAAAAAAATTATCGAACACAAAATGACAGAAAAATATTCAATTCCCACGACAGGCACATTTCGAGGGCCACACGATGAGTGAACTGAAGGAAAAATTCGACAAGAAATGTACTGGAATAGAATAAAATACGAACACTTTTTATTTCATAACATGAATAAATTGGAGTGTGTAGATGGGTGTAATGAACAAATGATGAACTGGATATTCTTATTAACCGTGCTAATATAGTGAGATACGTCAGAGCCCAAAGAATCAGTTGGATAGGCCATATTGAAAGAATGCCTGATGGCAGGACCGTGAAAAAAATAACAAATTGGAAACCTGTAGCTCCAAGACACAGCGGAAGACCAAAACGAAGGTGGGCGGAATACGTCAGGAACGACTTAAAAGCGATGAAGGTCCAAAACTGGAAGAAACTCGCACAAGATAGAAATAAATGGAAAGGGATAATTGAACATGCCAAAACTCACGTACAGTTGTAGAGCATTTAGTAGCAGAAGATGGGTGTAATTCACTAGAGTTGTGTGCGGTAATTTTTAGCTCTAAAAAGGAACACTGACATTTCAGGAAGGCCTAGACCGTTCTGTTCTAACAGACTTCTTACACCCTCAGTGGTACTGGAGTGGAAGTTGGCAGATTGCATTGTCTGAACATAAAGTAAATGGCTTTGTTAGTTGCTGTGATTCAGGTGCATAAATTTCCGCCTGAGTGTCTTGTGAAGCGCTGTGTGAAATAGCGAGACAGGGTTGAATACGAACAGTTTGAAATATTCGCTGCAAATTAAAGCCAGTGTGTAATGATAAACGAGACTTAATGATGCGCCGTTCTCAACTGTTTCCAGAGTTCCTGCACCTTCCGCAGACACATACACGGTAGTAGCAGCGCTTTCGTCTGTTCTGACTGATATGTTTAAGGGAGTGGAGTTTCGGCAGTGTGGGAAGTGGGCTAAGCATTGAGCACAATTTCCTTATTAAGGCAGAGTTCCGACTTCGTAACCCTGTTAACGAACGGCATTTACCTCGGCTTCGCTTACCGACATCAGTATCACAGATATTAAAGGATTGACGCTTGTGAAAACCGGCGTGAACAGCTTGCATTCCAAACTTATTGATTGCTTATCTTCAGTAGTGCCAACTGGTAAGGCGGGAATACAACCAGCGCCACTAAGAGTGACAATATATATTTTGAGCCGCAGTGTATATGCAACAATGTAAGCAAAGGACGGTGTATATGAGCGTGGGGGAGGGGGAGGGGGGGCGATTGGAGTGCATTAATCTGGCTCAGGACAGGGACAAGTGGCAAGCTCCTCTCAACAGGGTAATGAAAGTCAGGTTCATAAAACGTTGACAGCTTCTTCACTGGATGCGGAAATATTACGGCCTCTCCTTCATGGAGTCGGTCGGTCGGTCGGTCGGTCGGTCAGTCAGTCAGTCAGTCAGTCAGTTAGTTAGGGGGTTGATAGGTTGGTCGGTTGGTTGGTTGGTTGGTTGGTTGGTTGGTTGGTTGGTTGGTTGGTTGGTTGGTTGGTTGGTTGGTTCGTTGGTTCGTTGGTTGGTTAGTCAGTTAGTGGGTAAGTAGTCAGTTAGTCAGTCAGTCAGTCAGTTTGTGGGTAAGTTAGTGCTGAGTTAGTTTGTTTGTGGGTTAGTGAGTTTAGTTATTTTTTTGGATTACCCATTCCGTTGTGCATGTATATACCGCTATTTCCAATCTATACAGACAATTTGGATTCAGCGATGTAGGAGAGTTCATGTATGCGGACAATTTGTAATTTCACACAATTTATGTGCACATGTTGGTGTGTGTGTGTGTGTGTGTGTGTGTGTGTGTGTACATAAATGATTACAACCACAGTGCATGTGACGGAGCTAGGGACATAATTGCTCTGCACAAAAGTGTTTGCTGCTTGTGAGAATTTCCCTTTATTCTTAACGTCTATATTTTCTAACTAGTGATTTTAACACAATTTCTTCCCTCCCAAAGAAAGCTGATTACGCCTTTACTATAATCAATGTTTCCTACGTTTTATATTTTTTGTGCTACACAAACGTTCATCGTCTTAATAAACCCACTGTATTCAAAATAAGACCCACCTGTGCCACACAGCAGTTCGGCAGGGTCAGTTGCTTCACGGTGAACAGAATGTAACAGTAACCCGCATTATAAAGGTAAATTGCATTCAGTTACTTATTTTTCTACTGTGCGATATTGTCATTGTACTTTAGCCCTTTAAAGACGAAGCGTATCTGTTTTATATAAGGACTCAGTGCGTACCGCGCTGTAAACACTCTCCACTTCGGTTATAAAAACCAGTCTCTTAATGTTTTATAAGGCAAAAGTTGCTGTTTGTTCTGAGATCCGTACAAAACACATAAACGCAATGTGGTCACCACGTAGAATTTTCTAATGTTAAACCTGGTGGTACGTAAAGTTACCGCTAGGCTTTAAAAGGTTAACACGAATAAATTAATTTTGTCTCCAGACACAAGGAACACAACGTAGATAAATGTCCTCACGATAAATCATAAAACATTTTCTTAGTTGGTTGTAATATTTCATGTCCAAAATATTTAATTATTCATGAATTTTTAAGGGCCAAAGAAAGAGCTTAAAACAGCTTATATTTACTTCATACCGCGACAGCTGGCACAATCTGTTTTCATTACCACAGGCGACACTTGGCACACAAAAGGAACAGACAAAAAGACAAAGCAAAGAACAACAAAATGTGAGAGGAGCTTTAAAGTGATAAATCTGCATACAGTTAGCTTTCCCGCCTTCACAAGCGTCATTCTTCATAAAAGTAACCAATGAAAACCTAATTTTCTTATTCACATACATTTTTATTTAAGAATAAGATGCAAGAAATACAAAAAGAAACCTCATTTCACTTCTAAATTGCTTTCCTGCATTTTACAATAACTAATTACATTCTAATAATAAACACGAGTAGGTATAGTATGTTTAAGAAGGGTCTACCACTGCAGCAAAATAAGAAACATTAGCCATAAGGATTTTAAATTGCGGTTCTTTACAGGTAACTTCTTTGCACATTATAAGTTGAAGTACGAACTTCCGTATGTTTGTTACATAGATTTTGATACAGGAACATAAAACATGATATCAAGTCCCTACAGTGAGGGGCACCTGTTTCTTTAACCCTTTAAATACGGAACTATCAGTTTCATATAAGGTCTCAGTGCGTACCGCGCAGTGAACACTGTCCACCTCGGTTATACATAACCAGCCAGTTAATGTTCTATAAAGAAAAAGTTGCTGTTTGTTCTGAGATCCGTACAAAACGCATAAATGCAATTTCAGCACTGTGTACAAATTCCAAATGTTAAACCTGGTGGTACGTAAAGTTACTGCTCGGCTTTGAAAGGTTAAATACAGTCTCAAAGACATAGACAGTGCATTGCGATCGCGTAAGTTTGCTTAGAAAGGAAAGTGGCCTCTACAAATCTGTACTAAAATTACGTGAAAATAAACGACGACGTCGGTGGGCCAAATTCCAAACTCATGACTCTTATTAAAGTAATAAACTGTAGACATAAAATTTTTCTATATGCAGACGGACGTCACCATCAAGTAACTAACGGTGACAGACCGACAGATCTCAAATCTCACAAAACTGTCAGCTCAGCTTGAAGATTGCAGCATATCCGGCCATTCGTACCACACCATCTAGGTCCTGTGGAATAGCTGTAACTCCAAATACGTGCAATAGAAGCGTCGTTGAGAAGCTAACAGGCCCTCAGCAAGACGTTCTGCTCATTGCAGGCAATCTGAAGGTTCATTACTGCGTTCAGTAGAGCTGCACAGCACTGAGAAACGTGACGGGTCATTACGCTGAAGAGTTGTTAGCCCTTCGCCCAACCCTCAAGACGGAGGACCCACCTAGCTACGGTGACATTTATACAGAGGCTGGGTGAACCCTACAGCCGGCCTGGACTTTGCGAGAGATAAAATACCCCTCGCAACCACCGGGATTCAAGCCCCGAACAGCCCAGCCCGTAGCGAGTCGCTATATGCAATACACTAATTACGCTACCTCGGCACCCGACGCGTAGATGGACAGGGAACAAATGAGATCTGCCCCCTTCTGGAATATTACGCAGCATCGAGTGGTAGTTCTGTACCGACGTTTCGGGACAACCTACCGGTTCCATCATCAAGGGTCAAGAACTCCAAGACTTCTTGGACTTCTTGACCCTTGAAGATCGGACCGATAGGTTGTCCCGAAACGTCGGTACAGAATTGCCATTCGGCTTAACATCCCAGAGGAGCGCAGATTTCATCTGCATCGCAGCGGAAGCGTGAAATCACAAGACACGAACGCTTGGCAGTGTAAATAACTCGCTACGTACTGCATCAATGTGCATGACACAAAGAGAAAACGTTGTGTTTATCGTATGAATGCGTAGAGACTCGGGATAAAGCGATGCAAATGTGACCAATCTCCCAGTCCTTCATTAGACCAGCAATATCCATAACCCGACCGGTCACTGTCAACAGGTGGCACAAAGTTCAGAGCTGATACACAAGACAGCGGCATGAAATGGCGCCAGGAAAAACTGGCAAGGGACAGCACCTCATTACAGCACGGGTTAAATCATCGCTTATATCAAAGTAAAATCATATTGCCTTTCCTTTTTCAGCTTCAGGCCCGCTCCGGTACAGAAGTAACTTCTGAACCTAGCAATTTCAGTAGACTGCCTGGACGGCGAACCTGACCTGCACAGGATAAGACAAAGCGCAAAACGCTGGCATACGAATACATCCATGCCACGAGCGGGATTCAAACCCATGTACTATCCCAGTCTTACAGTCTAACAAGATAGGAAATGTGCATGTAACCTAACATTCAGGCGCTTTCGCATTTTTGCCCTAATTACCCGATATCTGTTCGGTGTCATATTACCTTTAGATAGTCAAACATTTCTTCGGCCTCTCCAGCCCTGTCGTATTTAATGTGTGTTATGCATATACACACACACACACATATATATATATATATATATATATATATATAATGGGGTGAAATAAGGCGAATAAGGGGTAGGCCCAACTTTATGCATGGAAGACACAAACAATAAGCACAATTTGACTAAAACACGGGGGGAGGGGGCAAAATTGACCATGGGTATTAGGAACTTTATTTTACAAAGACGTCAAATTTGAAAAAGGGGAAAATTGGTCCCATAAAACGGGAGTTTTTCATTTTCTTTTTTCTATTTCTATTTGCCATTATTCAATTCAGTAACCAAAAAACTATTCCTAGGTAGAAAAAATATTGGGTGGGGGCATTTGCCACTCCTTGTACCCCCCCCCCCCCCCCCCCCCGAAGTTACGCCTATAACATAAGATATAACAAAGGAGTGGAGAAGTTCGTAGCGAACAAATGGCATCACGGCTAGCAATGTGCTTCACCCACGTACAGGTAAAACCGAACTCTGCTTCTGCATACTAATTACGCGTCTAATGAAACAGTTCTCTTTGTTCCCAGTCCGTTACTGGAGTTGCTGCTTAGTTCCATATATTTCTGTACGACCCACATCAGACGATACACGTGCGACATCCCTCTGCCAAGGGATACCTCGAATGCTAGAATAGACCAGTCGGTATAGTGACTAGGTTATAGGCTGAACGACCGAGGAAACGGGGTCCGGTTTTCCGCTGAGGCCGAACGCGTTTTCCTTCTCCACAGCATCCGAACCGGGTCCGGGGCCCACCCAGCCTCGTATCCCATGAGACTCGGGACCTCTTCCCCAGAGGGTAAAGACACCGGAACGTCAAACAGACAATTCACCTTCGTCTAATGGCGAATTTAAGAATACATGGAGTTATACCTCCAATTCCCCACAACCCTTTATGAAAGAAAGACAACTTTACTTTTACCCGAAACAGGTACATAGCAGGGGGGGGGGTTGTGCTGCCGCCCTGGACAGCAGAGTCCAAGGGGCAGCAAAATGGGCGGCAAAATAAATATTTAAACGAAAAAAATATTCTATGCCCTCAACAAATTTTAGATTTTTTAGCAAAATAAAATGAGATTCAATAAATGATCGCGAGTTTTGTAAAGTTCGTAATTTCCGTTGTGGGCGGCCATTGTAATTACTCGCTCCAGACACCAAAAAGTCTAGCTGCACCTTTGACCTGCAGCAGAGATACTAACATCACAATAAAATATTTTACTTTACTGTATTTTATTTCATTTCATTTTATTCCACTTTATCAAAATGAAACATTCCCAGACAATTAACATTTCGCAGACTTCCCTTTCTCTTAACATAGCACACGATGGTATAAAGTTTATAACATAGAGGACGAAAAGAAACATCTAGATGGTCACAGTTACCTTAGTACGCAGATTCTTGAAAACATCTCATCCGCTTAAAGCCCAGTGATAACTATATGCACCGACCACTGTAACATTCAGAACCTGCATTTTGCCCAAACATTGTAAATAAGTGTTCCGCTTGATCCACACAAAGTCATTACTTCCCTAAACAGCACTAACCGGCTAGTTTTCACAATGACTATAGACTGTGTTCCCTTTGAGGTAGGAATGAATTTTGTATATGAATTAGACAAGTATCAGTCTACAAAGGGTTAGTAAGGCAGACTGGTATTATTAAATTTGGGCTCCCGGCAAGTGTGTCGTCACAATGTGGAAAATCAAGTACCTCTGTCTGGCTGCATGGCCTCACATATGTGACGTCGCAAAGCGGTTGTCAGGACGGATTACACAGTAATGTAAAACGTTTCCGCTCTGTTGAACGTAACAGAAATACAGAAGGTGCTTCCGAGAGGACTCCTCAACAGACAATCACAGGAGGTACCAGGGTGACAAATGACTTTCGACTAACAACAAAACAAAGAACATCTTTGAGACATACGTAATGTGGTCAGAAAGTGACAGCCAGCAACAGGGCTCAGACGTTGGAAACATAAAAATGAACCGCAGCTGCACATGATATTAGAAGACAAAGAATAAGTCCTCCCCCCCCTCCCATGGTTCAACAGCCCTTAGGATACCAGGGTCTCCTCATTGTTGAGGCTTCGCGATCACACTCAGACACACAACACTCGGTAGGACTCCTCTGGACGAGTGATCAGCCGGACGCAAAGACGCCTACCTGACAACACACAACACTCACAAGACACAGACATCCATGCCCCCGGCAGGATTCGAACCCGCAATCCCAGAAAGTGAACGGCCCCAGACCCACGCCTTAGACCGCGCGGCCACTGGGATCGGCACAGAATAAGTGTGATGATAAAGTGGATAGAGGAAGTCGAAACATTCAGAGGTACAGTAATGCTATTATACCGGATCGCGCAGAAGTCTCCTTGACACTAGAGGCAACAAGTTAATTGAAATTCACTGACACAGTACTTACATTTGGTATCTGTGATGTACGTCTTTGACACGCTATGTTTAACAACAATGAGGCAGTACACTTTAAACAGTGAATAAAAGTAAGTAATGTGTCAATGAAATTCGAATTAAGAGGATATGTTACCTCTACGGTCAACTGGCCTTTGCAACACCCTGTATATTATGTATTAAGTAGACTATCATGGGGTTGAATAATTAATCAGCCCCCTCCTGTGTATTTTACATGTGGGTCACACTGCAACGTCCTCATTCCATATACACCACGGGTAAAGATATCGAGTAGGTTTTGTTCAGGGATGTCCAGTGGGCACTGGCGCCAGTACTTTTTTGTGTGGCCCTTCGGTATTTTTCTGTTAATTGCATAGTAACGGGTTTGTTACTATTTATCCGCAATGTGAAAACATAAACACCGTACGAAACAAGGAAACACCGATTTTTAAGTGTGTGTAGAAAGTGTCGTGTAAAATGACGGAATGTGACAAAAGTCATGTGCTACAGAAACCATGAAAAGTGCCATACAATGATTTTTAAAACAGATCTTACAACTTCTGCAAATAATTTGCAAGAATGGTGGACTCTGAACTAAAACAATTTTATGAATCTATGGGGAAAAAAAACTAATGTGAGAACATATCAGACGCTATTCTTGTCCTATTTGAAACAAAAGTGCAACATATCTACAAATTTTTAGGAAAATTCTCGCGTATAGAAATTTACAAAAATGCGTGCGGTACGGGTTGAAGTGGTCCGTGCGGGCGAACGGACATGACGCAGGTAAAAGTTGCTTTCCTTTTTTTTTGCAGATGCCGTGAGAAAGCGCCTAAAACTCAGTGTCACTCTTTTTCTGTCCGAAGTTTTGAACCTGGGACTCCATAAATTAGAGACCTAGTGCATTATTAACAGATCTGGTCTATAACGTAAGAAGCAAATATAGAGAATAAATATTACAGGCCGTTATTTTTGTAAAAATATAATTAAGTGAAAAATCGTAGATTCAGTAAGTTAATCACACATATGAAAATAATGAGATTTAACAGAATGTTACAATAAAACCTGTTAAATATATGAAAATTACGTACGTAATTTATAGGAAGTAATTTAATGTGTTCCATGTTCGTGCATTATATTATACAAAAAACATTAAACACCAACAAATGTACAAAGGGTTTTTTATCGTCAATTATAACACACTCCTACATGTTTCGACCCTGCTGGGTCATCTTCAGGGAGAAACTTTCCGTTGTCGTTACACTAGGTTGCACTATATATTCTCGCTCAACTGTATAGTGCAACTTAGTGTAAAGACAACGGAAAGTTTCTCCCTGAAGATGGCCCAGCAGGGTCGAAACATGTAGGAGTGTGTTATAATTGACCATAAAAAACCCTTTGTGCATTTGTTGGTGTTTAATGTTTTTTTATAGGAAGTAATACACTAATTAACTCTTTAAAGACCAAGCGTGTCTGTTTTATGTAAGGAATCAGTGCGTACCGCGCTGTAAACACTCTCCACTTCGGTTATAAAAACCAATCTCTTAATGTTTTATAAGGCAAAAGTTGCTGTTTGTTCTGAGATCCGTACAAAACACATAAACGCAATGTGGGCACCATCTAGAATTTTTTAATATTACACCTAATGGTACGTAAAATTACCGCTGGGCTTTAAAAGGTTAAACCAAGGATAGACAAAGAAAATCCCTCTCTTAAAACATACGAGTCTAGCATACTTGAACAACAAGTCTTAGCAGAATCCCTTACTTAAGTTCACTGAGGATATAAGGTCAATCTAAGCAATAAATCACAGCACAAGACCAACTCTAGCGAACTGCAGCCTACACTGAACCTTTACAATACGTGAAGTAATCTCTATTCAGACTTGACACGCTCAACTGGCAGTTCGCCCCTTTTTTTTTTGAGTTAATATACTAATGATCAAAGGGGCGGCGATATATGACACGTGTACGGTTCTTGACCTCTCGAAAAATGGGGCGGAGAGTTCGATCTGCATTCTAGGACCTGATACGTGCTAGCTGCTTGGTGATCTCTCTTGTCTGAGGCATACTGACACGGGAAATTCACGTCCAGAAACTGAATTACCACCATAAACTCTGCAAAATTGGAACGAACTGACTGCTCCTAAGTCCTCTAGACTTAGCTTCCTCTTTCTTTTCTTCAGACGACCATTGTCTCCTTCTCATAATGCTGTCAGGCCTGCAAGTTAATAAATGCCTACTGAATTGATCTGAATTTAATTGAACTGAATATATTCCACGCCGCTTTCGTGTTCTCGTTTTTATTTCGTACAGTTTCAGTTGCGGATCTCAGTGGCCGCGCGGTCTAAGGCGTGGGTCTGCGGCCGAGCGCTTGCTGGGATCGTGGGTTCGAATCCCGCCGGGGGCATGGATGTTTTTCTCTTGTGAATGTTTGTGTTGTCAGGTAGAGGTCTCTGCGACGGGCCGATCCCTCGTCCAGAGGAGTCCTACCGACTGTGGTGTGTGCTTGAGTGTGATCAAGTGAAAATAAAAACCCTCTACACCTGCTGTGAACAGGTAGGTAGAAGAGGGAAGGACTACGAAACAATTTTAGTTAATTCTTTGATTCGTTAGGAATACCATTAATACCAACTGAAATATAACTTTCCAAAGTCCCAAGTCATTAACGGTCTAACTAACGAACCCTCCACGGAAAATAGTCTCGCTTGGAAAGCTTATAGTTCCTCAGCTAGTCAAGAAATTCCCCAAATTTTATGTAGAGCATGCATTAATTACCGCGTTCTTATATTAATAAAAATAAAGATTCATATCTTCTGGGATACGACACCGTTTCAATTGTTAAATAATCATCGACGTTTCGGAGGAGTTTCCTACCTCCATCTTAACAGTATTAAGACCGTCAGTTGCGGTAAACATTTACCAAACGGTACGGTGTCATATCCCAAAAGACTGGCCTTTACTTTCAATAGTTGAGGCTCACGACTACAGCTGAAGGTTGCTCATAACAAGAAAAAAACCTGCGATTAATTTCAGAATTGTATCCAGACTTTAGAGAACTGAGAAATGAATACATAAGTGAATTCTAGCCAACAGTGCCGCCCAACAGGCATAATTTCAACGGGCAGATGATACGCGATCGCTTGCGCTTCAAGCACAATATTACATTATACTTCGGCGCATACAAATTCCAACGCAGAGAAACTGGTCGCATGAACTCTGTTATGGATATTGCATTAAAGACGAAACGTAATCTGTTTTATATAAGGACTCAGTGCGTACCGCGTTGTAAACACTCTCCACTTCGGTTATAAAAACCAATCTCTTAATGTTTTACAGGGCAAAAGTTGCTGTTTGTTCTGAGATCCGTACAAAACACATAAACGTAATGTGGGCACCACGTAGAATTTTTTAATGTTAAACCTGTTGGTACGTAAAGTTACCGCTAGGCTTCAAAAGGTTAAGATGGGATCTGTTACACACCAGGAGTAGGTAACGAGTAGAGGCGAGGAAAAGAACACATAATAAATACGGCAGGAATACTGATTGCCACACGCACAGATAAAATGTGGGTTCATGCAGTGCAAGAACAAATGCCGCCGTTAAACAAGGCCACGCGATCAGCAAAATCCGGGATTAAGGGTTTGAATCCAGTCTCAGACAGATTTCTTAAGTCCCCTCCCCGCCAAGAGCACAACAGCCCCAGTGGGCCAGGGCGTCCTCATTATCGAGGCTTCACGATAACCATCAGATACACACCGAAACCGGTAGGACTCATCTGGACGGGTGATCAGTCCGACGCAGCGACATCTACCTGACAACACAAACACTCACAAGGCACAGACATCCATGCCCCCAGCTGGATTCGAACCCGCAATCCCAGCATGCGAGCAGCCGCAGATCCAAGCCTTAGACCGCGCGGCCACTGGGATCGGCTCTTTACAGGTTACATCAGCATTAACCCTTACGGGTCTAGTACCGAGTTAGACTCAACAGCGCTTTCGGCTGTACCAGGACCAATGCCAAGCTTGAATCGACAGTTCATTTTACAGTGTTTTACGTTGATTTTCCCTAATCTCCATTTATCCAGTGGCTGCGTTTTAACTTTGAATATTAAAGATTTTCTGTAAAATTAATTTGGACCAGACTGTTGGAATTCAAAAGAATAATTTGGACGGCAAAGGATTAATCAACCTAATCACCTCCAAAATCCACATCCATCCTCAACATGATATGGAACCACATGCAATTCAGGCATGACTGACGTCTCTGAAATCATGTCTCAGGATTTGGGAATCCTGAACAAATCCCGCAAAGCGTATAACAGACGAAAAAATTAACATGTAATTTCAATAACCTGGAGTATGTAACAACCACAGCAAATCCCTGTTAATACATACAAACATAAATGTAATAAAATTGTGTTTCGACTAATCGCATTAACCTTTTAAAGCCTAGCGGTAACTTTACATACCACCAGGTTTAACATTAAAAAATTCTACGTGGTGCCCACATTGCGTTTATGTGTTTTGTACGGATCTCAGAACAAACAGCAACTTTTGCCTTATAAAACATTAAGAGATTGGCTTTATAACCGAAGTGGAGAGTGTTTACTGCGCGGTACGCACTGAGTTCTTATATAAAACAGACACGCTTCGTCTTTAAAGGGTTAACGGAGGCCTCAACCGCAGTATAAAGAGATGTACGGCCCTTTAAATTATTCACGTTGTTTCAGCATACCGGTCAAATGTGGCTCCTGCTCCTGAAAGCAAAGCTACTGCATTATAAACAGAACACAGCGTGTACAGCACCAACATAAAACCCTAAAACATTATAAATAACAAGACAGACAGCGCATGTATAAATGTAACATTAGGGCGCGTTCGCGTAACCATTGTTGCCATTAAAAAGTAATAAGTATTACATACTCTGAGTGTGTGTTTTTAGCCTTAGTTATCCAGCATGCAAACCGCATGCGCCGTATTATATTGTAATCTGTGGCCTGTCTGGTTCTACCACATTCCGCCACATTATCTCATAAACGGCACGATTTTCGGGAAAAAAAGTTATTGAACACAAAATGTATGTTTTGATTTTC
This sequence comes from Coptotermes formosanus, assembly GCA_013340265.1. NCBI lineage: Eukaryota > Metazoa > Arthropoda > Insecta > Blattodea > Rhinotermitidae > Coptotermes > Coptotermes formosanus. Next base: position 790,024 of record BLKM01000764.1, on the reverse strand, counting down.
TCTACAACATTTGTCTGAAATATTTCTCATTCTAAGAAGAATTCGGCGAGATATTATCATAAACGTACACAGGTCTTCACGTAGAGTACCTGTTACTATTGTCAGATTTTAATGAACCTTTCATTTACCCGACAGACTTACGAAAAATACTCAAATATCAAATTTCATCTACATCGAAGTGGGAGGCGAGCCGTTCCATGCGGACGGACGGACGGACGGACGGACGGACGGACGGACGGACGGACGGACGGACGGACGGACGGACAGACAGACAGACAGACAGACAGACAGACAGACAGACAGACAGACAGACAGACATGACGAAGCTGAGAGTCGCTTCTCGCAATTTTCCAAACGCGTATAAAAATTAGGAAAATCTTTAAAATTTCCCGGCAAAGGTAGGATTGTCTCTGCAATGTACATGGTAATGTTGAAGCTTTTACTTATTAGCTTAAACGAAAGAAATGGTAAGTAACCGCAATTACGGGGGATGTAATCACATCTAGCGGGCATATTCAGAAAATGTAGCGCCAGGTCAACATCCTACATAGGCCTAGAGACAGCGTCTTCAAATTCAAGGCACGCGGTACAACGCAAGTTAGCACTGGGGGGGGGGGGCGCGGGGGAGGCAGAGATTCTATCAGTATGTCTTAAAGCTGTGGGTTAACACCGAACATGTTTTCAGCAAATCAGTCAATAACAGCTGTATCTGTAACACGTTAAGTTCAATAACAGACAAAGAGCCAAAATTACAGGCAGCGCGACGTAACACGAGCAAATTCGCCGCTTCTAGACTTTACCTGGTAACTCAAGGAAGTTCGACGTCCTCCGTTGGCGTCCCCGAGGGTTACTGCTGAAGTTAAGTGGTCCAACATCTTCAGCGGATGCTTGCGACACTTGCGAGTCCCTGCTGCCACGTCGCGACGCTAGATACGCCAACCCTCCGCATCCTTTGATGCTGCCCGCTCGACTCCGCGGTGAACATGGTCGGGACAGAGAGGTTGCCGTAGTGGAGCAATCCTCCTCCATGAGGTCTGTTAGATCTGAAGTAGATCTCCGACATCTAGTCCACGCGGACGACGATGTTGAAACGGTGTCGGCTGAATTTATATCTTGCGTACTGCCCGCGTCCGAGCTCTGAACAATATCACTGCCCGAAATAGTAGAATTTGAGGAAAAAGAATTAATACTACCATCTGCCCTAGAACCAGGGCTCCGACTTCCAATAGACGACGACCGATGATAACCATTTGGACTCCGAGACCCCGTACTTGGGCTTCTGACCCCACCGGGACTTTTCGGACCGAAAGTAAATTGACTAGAACTCTTTGAACTAGACAGGTTTTTGGGACCAAATGTAAATTGCTGTCTTGGACTTTTTGGAGCTCCGGGACTTTTGGGACCATAGTTAAAATTAGTAGGACTTTTAGAAGCACTGGGACTCTTGGGACTAAAAGTGAACTGAGTGGAACTTGTAGAACTTCCAGGACTTTTAGGGCAGTAATGATTCGGGCTTTTCGGTGCTCCAGGACTTCGTGGGGGAACAAAGGTAAAATGGCTTATGTTTTTAGATGCAGCTGGACTGCTGGGTACTGGACTTTTGGGGCTTCTTTGACTTAGAGGATATGCTCCAGGACTATTGACTGCCATCATTAATTACGATATAAAATGTCGAGTTACTTTTCGGAAATGCCTCAAGCTACAATATTATATTAAACTAAATGTCAGATTTTAATACTAGTGACCATGCCATCGCAGATGAAATGCTTGGAAACAAGCCGTTAGAACATTCGGATGTTTAATGTTAATGGATACCGTTAGAACATTCGGATGTTTAATGTTAATGGATACCGTTAGAAAACTGTCCTGTCACAGGAGGAAGAACAAAATGATAACATTTTCACGTCGTTTCTACGTACTGCGTGCATCTACGTTAGACGCGTCTCGACGCGACGCCACTCGGCCGCGTACTAGCAAGCGTCTGTCACGTTTTCGCCCGGTTCCGTCCAGTGCTTTTCAAAGAAGCAGTACTGCCAACCTGAGCGCACTTGCGAGTCCCACACATGTGAACCGGTCGAACAGTCACCTACAATAACGGTCCGAGGCTGTTTTACTCTCGAACTAAGACACGCTACAAAAAACTTAATTCACGCAGTAACACGTGTTGTCTCTCGGCCACTCTTCATATGGACATTAAGAGCAGCGTAAGTTTGGGATGCTTGCTACCATTCGGGTCAGAATTATTTCTATTCACGTCTAACTAACTAACTAACTAACTAACTAACTAACTAACTAACTAACTAACTAACTAACTAACTAACTCCATGGAGCAGAGGCCTTCTTGAGAAGCTAACAGTTTCTCAGCTAGTCAAGAAATTTCCCTCATTTTATGGAACCCGGAGGTTCATTACCGCATTCACAAAAGCCTGCCACCTGTCCCTATCCTGACCCAGCTCAATCCAGTCCATGCCCACATCCCACTTCTTGAATATCCATTTTAATATTGTCCTCCCATCTACGCCAGCGTCTCCCAAGTGGTCGCCTTCCCTCAGGTCTCCCCACTAAAATCCTGTATGCACCTAACTTTTCCCCCATACGTGCTACATTCCCCGCCCATCTCATTCTTCTCGATTTGATTACCCGAATAATATTTGGTGATGAGTACAGTTTCTATTCACGTCTACGATCTAAAAACGTAAATATTAAAACATTCTGCAAAAACATGTACTTAAACTTTTAAAGCCTAGCGGTAACTTTACGTACCACCAGGTTTAACATTAAAAAATTCTACGTGGTGCCCACATTGCGTTTATGTGTTTTGTACGGATCTCCGAACAAACAGCAACTTTTGCCTTATAAAACATTAAGAGACTGGTTTTTATAACCGAAGTGGAGAGTGTTTACAGCGCGGTACGCACTGAATCCTTATATAAAACAGATACGCTTCGTCTTTAAAGGGTTAATTTTGTCTGTCGTTTTGTACAGGTGTTAAACTTGGTGTCTTACAGACCAGACTGAAAGTGTTCGTTAAGATGGTGTTGGGATGAAAATTTGGACGGACGGAGTGGTGGAGTAACTTGGGAAAACGGCGTAATGGAGACCGTCACGATCTGCACTCCTTACCACATATTATTAAAATGATCAAACGGTGGGATTGGCATGGCATGTAGCAAGCATAGAGAAGAACGGGACTGTATTAATTACTTTGATAGGAAATCCTGAAGGAAAGCGACTATCCGAAAGACCTAGACCTAAGATGAGAAGACAGTACTACAATACACCTTACAGCACTTGACTGTGAACGAGAAAGGGACAAGCGAGGGTACGCTACTGCAATACGGTAACTAACCTTCCATAAAACGCGGAGAAATTCGTGAATAGCTGGGCAAATATTAGCTTCCCAAGAGCGACTCTGTTGCACGGAATTACTTAATTAGCTAGTTAGTTAACTAGTCAGTCGGTCAGTTAGTACGTCAGTCAAATCAGTCAGTCAGTCAGTTAGTTAGTTAGTCAGCGAGTCAGTTAGTTGGTTAGCTAGTCAGTCAATGCATTTATACACTTCATACGACTCACAAAATAGACTACTTTTCTAAACAGCATTAACCCGTTGGTGTTTGTAATGAGACAGAATGTAGAAACACGTTTATTTTCAGCTGATTGCACTAAACAAAAACACTAATCACCAACAAATGCACAAAGAGAGTTTTATCATTAATCGTAACACACTCCTACATGTTTCGACCCTGCTGGGTCATCTTCAGGGAGAACTTTCTGTTATCGTTACACTAAGGTTGCACTTTATAGTTGAGTGAGAATGTGCTGTTGACTGTGTACTGCGTTGTTTTTGGAGGCGTGAACTCTTCGCGGTCCGGGCCTGTCTCACATTTTCACTCAACTGTAAAATGCAACCCCAGTGTAACGGTAACGAAAAGTTCTCCCTGAAGATGACCCAATAGGGTCGAAACATGTAGGAGTGTGTTACAAGTGATGATAAAGCTCTCTTTGTGCATTTGTTAGTAATTAGTGTTTTTGTATGATATANTTCAAAAGACACAAGAATCCAAATTTATAAAGCACCTGTCATTTGAACATTATCACATTGTACCTAATTATGAACCATAAGAAAGTCTAACAGATTCAGTAAAATGAATTTATGAGACTGACAGCGGGTACACAAGAAATTCATAAATAATGAATTACAAATTTAATGTGTTCCATGTCCATGCACTATATCATACAAAAACACTAATTACTAACAAATGCACAAAGAGAGCTTTATCATCACTTGTAACACACTCCTACATGTTTCGACCCTATTGGGTCATCTTCAGGGAGAACTTTTCGTTACCGTTACACTGGGGTTGCATTTTACAGTTGAGTGAAAATGTGAGACAGGCCCGGACCGCGAAGAGTTCACGCCTCCAAAAACAACGCAGTACACAGTCAACAGCACATTCTCACTCAACTATAAAGTGCAACCTTAGTGTAACGATAACAGAAAGTTCTCCCTGAAGATGACCCAGCAGGGTCGAAACATGTAGGAGTGTGTTACGATTGATGATAAAACTCTCTTTGTGCATTTGTTGGTGATTAGTGTTTTTGTATATTCGAAAGGTTTGATAAAATAGTCACTAATTTGCCAAAAGTAATCCAAAACAAAAGACAACGAAGATGCTCTAACTACAAACGTTCGCAGCTCAAAACATTGCCGTCTACATCGCAGTACGGTGAATACTCTTCTTTTTTCTCACTTTAACCTAGTATTGTGCCTTCAGTGCACTAAACTTGATAATTCCAAGTCTTCTGGGATCTTACCTGGCGTTGATAGGGTTACAGTTTCTGAAGTTTAGAAGGTTTCGTAGTGCCTGCACGTTCTGAGACAAACGGCCCATGGAAACTTCGGCTCTTATAGCCTGAACGGTAGAACGTACTATCCGAGCAGAGGTGCATTTATGCACATACAGATATAACTAGATGTTCCATGACTCAATCACAGTCTCCTATGATCATTTCCATATTTCTTTTATTAATTTATTTTTCAAAATTCTAATGTGCTAGTCACCAGCCAATTTCAGTGGCTGATTTCAACTGAAGGTTACATCACGTAAAACGTTTGATATCATAATATCTACAAAATCTGTGTTTTTGAATTTCGGTTTTGGAGGGTTTGGGGTCCGCAGCCCGACAGCTCCCCCTTGTGTGGGCCCTTGCGGTTGATAGTGCTTAGTGAAATAATCTGTATTTGTTGTGACGATCACAAGAAACATGCAAACACAATGTGTGGCAAAATACAGAGTTTCTTAATGTCACATCGGGTGGTACATATGGTTACCATTAGGCATTAAACAGTTAAATTACAACTGCTGTGTAAACCTTTAGTTTGCCTTATCCACTCTAACTGCAGCATGCTGTGTGGAAAGAACTGTACCACAAGAATTTCCCGATAAGCCTTTAGCAACTTGATATACTAATTATGGAATATGACCGCCACTGAATCGTTTGTTGCTCCCACATCTACCTATCAATTTACAGCAATTTCAGTTGTTCCGTTCAAACTCCAATACCATCTTACCACATATTTACCCTATACGCATTTTCCCGTTCTTACCCCACCTTTTCTATTCATATGACTGCGTATGATATTATTCGTTTCAAACCAGCCAGTTCAGTCAGTGTAGACAAGTTGGACAAGAGGAAAAGCGATTCGATTTCGGCAAGAAGAAGAAGAAGAAGAATGAGGAGGAGGAGGAGGAGGAGGAGGACAAGGACAAGGACAAGGAGGAGAAGAAGGAGGAGGAGAAGGAGAAAGAGAAGGAGAAAGAGAAGAATAAGGAGGAGAAGGAGAAGAAGGAGAAGAAGGAGAAGGAGGAGAAGGAGAAAGAGAAGGAGGAGGAGGAGAAGAAGAAGAAGAAGAAGAAGAAGAAGAAGAAGAAGAATGAGGAGGAGGAGGAGGAGGAGGACAAGGACAAGGAGAAGGAGAAGGAGAAAGAGGAGAAGGAGGAGAAGGAGAAAGAGGAGAAGAAGAAGAAGGAGGAGGAGGAGGAGAAGTAGCAGAAGAGTTTTCTTCACTACAGCTTCCAGGATCCAGCAGAAACCATAAAAAAACACTTGGGTTCCATATTCGAACACTTAGTACCGCAAAGGACACCAACGGTACTAATACCATTCATGGTCACTATCAAGACACTCAAAACCCTTATTCCACCAGGAACACTAGCAGTACGCCTAACGCCTAACAGCAAACATAACTGCCGGCCAGTTACTACTCACCCTCATAGGAAACAACCGACCCACAACAAACCACACCCTACTAACTACTAATCACAGCACAGGTTCTCCTCCTAGTCCTAGAAGCAGCAGTAGCCATTATCCAATCATATGTATTCGCAATCCTAACAACCCTATACTCTAGAGAAGTAAAAAAAAAAGCAGTCCCATTACAGGCCCGGACAGGTCCCCAGGGTTCCAGGAGGTTGAGGCTCTCAGGTTTCTAGACAATCGGCACATGAAGGTGGTAAGGTTGTCAGCCCTACGCACCGGCCGCCTTTACCCCCCAGGAAATATTCCTGGTACTCATTTCTGTTAGAGGCTGAGTCGACCCCAGGGCCGTAGTAAGGCTGGAAGGATTAAGTGACAGAAGAATTCTAATGACACTATCGGGAATCGAAAACCGCGACCTTACGGCCTGTAGTGCAGTGCCTCAACCAACTGCGCCACTGCGTTGCCCCCAAAATAAAGTAAAACAGCACATCTGAACTCATTAAGTTTATGGACTTTCTCCATTGTGTAACGCGTTAAAATTAATATAATTAACAAAGCAATATACACAGGGGAAACGAGCACCCCCTCCCCTCCGGAAAATTAATCTTTAAATTTTTTTACTTTCAATATATTATACGATCGAAAAAGCCCATAAACTTAACGAGTTTAGCAGTAATATAGCGTCATTAAAACCTTAAGTCACTGTAAAATATCTGGTTAGAAGACAGTACGGTTGGAAGCCGTGAAAAAGGCTGCCCCCCCACGCGCAGTCGCCAACACCGCCGTCCGCCTCCCATTGCCAACAGGTAGCTGTAACGGGATGGGGGTTTACATCGAACTGGGTTGGATAAACGCGGGATCACTGGATGAAGGGGGGTGAGGGATATGCTGTGCTTGAGACCACAGAAAAACTCATTATCGATCAATTTGTTTGCCTTTAAATGCTACTATATGGTCACTGGTTCAACGTTTGAATGAGGGAGGTTTATTTAATGGTCCCGTTTAATTACTTAACAACCCTCTTTGCGTTCATATACATAAAAGGAAAAAAGATGAACACTTTACACGTATTTTTAGCCTCCTTTGAGGTAGGCTACTGTTCGCACACAACATGACCTGACACAGTCCAACCACATAATGCATAAGGTTAGATATGCTACAGGTGCGCACTCAAAATTTTGGGGGGAGAGGGCTGGCTCCCAAGCGGAGGTAAAAATTGTTATAAAATCATGTCATAAGCATTACTGTAACATAACACTGCCTGAAACTGCACTTACATACATACAAATATAACAACATATTAACATTTTAAAGCCTAGCGGTAACTTTAGATACGACCAGGTTTAACATTAAAAAATTCTACGTGGTGCCCACATTGCGTTTATGTGTTTTGTACGGATCTCAGAACAAACAGCAACTTTTGCCTTATAAAACATTAAGAGACTGGTTTTTATAACCGAAGTGAAGAGTGTTTACTGCGCGGTACGCACTGAGTCCTTATATAAAACAGACACGTTTCGTCTTTAAAGGGTTAAGTGACTCAGTCACCTGATTCAAATCACATGGTCTAATCCTCTTGGGTTTTTAAATTTCATCTAAGACATCCTAAGCTTTCTTACTGCATTTTTTCAATATTCAAACGTACTAATCATCAGCTGACTTCAGAAGCAGGTTTTGGGGTGAAGCGTGAATCACGTAAAACGTTTGATGTCGTCATGTCTACAAAATCTGTTTTTTTTTTTTTTAATTCCGATTTGATGGGACAGGGGCTGCACTCTGGCAGCCCCCTTGGTTGCGTCCCTGTTATGCTGCATCACACAGGAAAAGCTGTAATTGAATGCAATGCTTCCTGCTAATTCCGCGTTTAAAAAAAAAAGTCAGAATTGACTGTATAATGAGGCGTATTTAGAGAAACCGAAAAAATTACGAAAAAGTCAGTATAACCCTTATGCAGCGGTGATTCGAAACTTTTAGACTTCAAACGAACGAAAACAAACCGCGGCGGTGACAGGCCGGCGATTAACTGCATGAACCACGGCACTGCTTTAAACAAATACAAAATAAAATAAAACACAAAACGATGGGCAAAGTAACTTAAAAAAATAAGAAGGAAAAATAGTTGGGTGCGCTGGAAATACAGCGACGTCACACAAACCACTCAGGAGAGTGAAAATGTTAAAGGAATAAGGAATGAAACACGAAAACAAAAAGTTTCAAATGAATTTCGTCGTGCTTTAATATTTTCATCCCACCAAACACCGATGTAACACCCCAGCAATAAATCAAACATCCTCTTTCTCCCTCACCCTTGATGTTTATAATCCTATACGTAGATTATATAAGTCTATGTGTGTATACTGCCAAATATACACGTCTTATATAAACATCCCGCAGCTAACGCGCGTTTGAAAAAAAAAAACCATACCAAACGCGGGAAGATTAATTCCATACTCCAGTGCCTCATTCAAAATATCTGCTGGAAAGCGCGATTTATGTCTACCTTAATTAAAGTTTAATTTAAGCGCAGATACAGACTGGCTTTTGTGCCAATATCTGGTTAGAATTAAAATACACAAATCAAGGATCCGTACCTAAGGTTTAATTTCAGTAACCAAAGAACCCCCAGATCTCCAGAAGCGAAATAATAAAATATTCAATCGTTTCATTTATCACATAATACCAAGTACAGGGTGCACAATAAAATCGGTCTATCGTCTTGCAATGTAACCTAACCATTTATTAAATATTATTAGCATATATCACTAAATTCTTCCCAAAATGAAAAAAAAATGTTTCGGGCAGATTGTAGAGGAAACTAAAATACATATTTCACATCAAATAAATGTCTACAGAAAACAGCGCCGTTGTGAAGATAATTATGACAAATACAGCTTGAATTTTTGCAGTTATACACGACCGATGAATTTAACAAAAACAGAATCAACGTAGGCTTATATTGAGTTCTTAAAATAAACACAACAATAAGCCCTAATTGTTGTAATGACATGCCACAATACGCACAGAAGCTGTAACAAATAAAGCGCGAACACAGCGTGTTAAATGGTATGACCATCCGAGAAGTGCCCCGGATTGAAAGATCCGGAAGCGCCTGACTTACGCATAACATGTACATTTGCTATCTTATTTACTGCTTGGTTGCTGTCGCCATCACGTAAGGCGCACAGAACTTAATGCGATACATCACGTTACCCACCGCACCTGCATTCAGCATGTTACTTGTAAGACAGGAAACCACACACACACACACACACACACACACACACACACACACGCGCGCAATCTACAGAATGTTCACCATTTATCTATCCTACTAGGAAACTCAATGCCAACCGAATCGCTAAAGTAAAACAATACCATTTGCTGCATTCTGTACCCTCATCTCCTCTCCTATGGCACTTCGTCCCCTAGTCGGGTCATGGCCTCCCCCCTTTTCTTCTGGGAGGGGAGGGAGGGTTTCCAAACAACTTAGGTCGTACGAGGTAAGTTTGTCGGCCCTACGCCCAACTGCCAGCCATTCTGGAGGGCCGATAGATTGCTTCTTCGTCTGGTTTCTCACCACCAAACCTGCCCACATGGCAGGCCCTACCAATAGCTACGCTACCGCCAGTATGGCTTGGTGGATCACACACACGCCCCGCCATAACTCGCCAAGGTCATGCAACCCCTAGTCGGAAATAAACTGTTGGCAAAATAAACAACTGCTGAATGCTATCCCGTACCAGGCGGTACCCCATAGTTGTTAAAGTGCTTTTTAAATGGTTAAAGGACCATAGCGGGTACTTAAATAGCATGGTTACAGAATTAGAGTGGAACAATTGTAGGTGATTACTCACAGTGCAAAATTTAGCTACGAAATGACAGAATAGCCGATCCCAGTGGCCGCGCGGTCTAAGGCGTAGGTCTGCGGCCGAGCGCTTGCTGGGATCGTGGGTTCGAATCCTACCGGGGGCATGGATTTTATCTTGTACAGTGTTTGTGTTGTCAGGTAGATGTCTCTGCGATGGGCCGATCCCTCGTCCAGAGGAGTCCTACTGCCTGTGGTGTGTGTCTGAGTGTGATCAAGTGCAAATAAACAACCTCGACACCTACTGTAAGTAAGTAGAAGAGGTAAGGGCTATGAAACGAATGACAGAACATCTTGCTTCAAGATAAAATCAATACACTTTAAATAAGATACATCAAATACATTATGTGAATAACACGAAACATGGTCATAGAAACATTACTCAAGAAACCGAATTAAAAACGGATGAGTTAAAAAAACTGGATTAGTCCCTGTCCAGGCCAGGAAAACATATGAAGGCACTACGGGTATAGCTCCTGTCATTCGTAACATCGGCACCAGACAGGAATTCAGTTGCCAGCTTTACATTCCGGCCGATTTACCCTCGACAAAGGAACCTCCACCCCTCCTCACCTATTGAACAGACCGCTCGGTGGGCTTTGAACGTTTTAGGGAAGATGGAAATCTGTTTCTCTGGATCTTCTAGCTCGTCGCCAAGTCATTATACCGACTGAGCTACCCGGTTATAAGCGGTAATGTGCGAGGCCAGTGTTCGAGCAGGTTGTGCAGCAGTGCAGTCAGTCGTGTTACAGTATTAGGGTACACAGATTTTTAAGTGTTACATATTGTCACACTGCGTCGGTCGGCAAACAGCGTCCAACGTCTCGAGGGATCTAGTGACTTCGTGTTCGGGTAAAGAAGTCTGAGAGAAAAGAAGAATAAATCTCCTGAAATGTTAGTAACTATACGTATTTACCAGTCGTTAAAGCGTAAGGTCCCAGAAGATTTTAAACTCGATCAACACCGCTGCGAGGACTTCAAAACTCGCAGGACGCACCTTGCTTGACAGTTCCTCAGTGAGCGGTTGATGGTTGTTCAAATAAACAGGAAGTCTGCAGGTGAAATAACGGTATCCGCAAACAGCACGCTACCTCACAATCTAGCCCTTTAAGACTGCTTTCAACTGTATAGTTCCCTCTATGATTAGGTCCTGCAACATTCTCTTTCCATGAGATTCACAAAGACCCGAGAAAAACCTTGCACACGTAGTATCAAATTGTAAGTTCTGTCAAAATTACTCTGTGTTTCAACCGATTTTTTTTTGTAACATTTAACTAGTTTTCAAGTGCAGATGACCGTGCCTCATTTTGTTGCTCAACACTTCAATGCCGGCCTCGGTGCACTGTACGGACTATTAATTCTTCATATGCTGCCAGCCTCGGTGCTCCGTACCAATCTGAATGCACTTAAGGGCACTATAAATTTAAAACACCTCCGTCTTGGGCAGCAAGAAGATAACGTTCGCCCTAGAACATGCCACGAAGGCACAAAGAGGGAGTAGAGATAGAGCTCTACTCTTTCTTTAACCTCGGCGCTAGGTAGGATGGGTGATTAACGCCACTCCCCGGCAGCTTTACCCCCCATGAATGACCCGGCACCCATTGTATAGGAGGCTGAGCGGGCCCCAGGACCGTCTGGACGGGTGTGGAAAATCTCGCCCCAACGGGCCGTCGAGGACTGAGCCATCCGTCCTGGGCAGTATTTGGTAATTAACCCGCAGCATCTTGAAAGGGTTACGCAAAGACTTCCATGTTCTTATTCAGTGCTTCACGTGAACGTAATATGAGTGTCCCCTCATCACCAATGTCTTCTCCAAATATTCAGACGTCTGTGACGCACGTCGTGACATTGTCGAGGGTGACATTGTATGAACTCCGATACGACAAGCAATTTAACGTACAGTACCATCTGTTGCCTGTGAAGTTAACGGAAACTCCTTTCCGCACTGCAAAGTAATTATGGCGAAGACCGCCAGACGCTTCTTAGTATGGCTGCCTTCCTAAATATATTGCGCACGTTCCCGCCATATAGGAGTACCGTGCTTCAGGGTCGTAGAACTTGTTACCATGGTTTCACAGCCAAATTGATAAAATATGATACAGCATGGTGGAAAATATTAAATGTTGTCAAAATACTGCTTGATAAATCTCAACAAAAGAGCAAATTTTGGAGAAATAAGCACTGGTGGGAGGAAGACGCCTGAATAGATCTTAAATTACTTAATCGTGTAAAACTTTAAACTGGGGTGATCTCATACTTTTAACACGGCTATGATAATTCAGGTTCCATTCCAGGTACATTTCCGACGAACAAAATAAACATGAACTATGAACAAAATCACCAACTAGTGCACTTTTCATTATTAACAACCATTACTTCCCGACATCTGTTTCGGCGTCTAATGTCGCCATCATCAGGGGAAACTCACTGTCGGAAAGTAATGGTTGTTAATAATAAAAAATGCATTAGTTGGTGATTTTGTTCATTTCTTGAAAATGCACGGTGAAAACAGTATAAGGTTTAAACATGAACCGCTCGCGGATGGCTCTAAACTGTGGACTTGTTGGCTGACGGTTTCTCTAGGGGCCACATCGACTTACAAAGTACTTACAGGAGAACATACAGCAAACAGTAAACGGTAAAGAGTAGAAAATCCAAACAATAAACTACAAACTACACTTTGTAAAAACACGTTAATTACTCAACATTCCAATATGTTTTGGCCCTATCGGTCATATTCTGTGAAACCACTTCATACTACAAGAAATCTTCTGGGCTATTACGTCTGTTGGTGACAATGCGAGATATAAGTAAATAGGATAAATACAAAATATAAAGTCCCGATGTCATAATAAACAATAAAATAGTATAAACGTATCCTAAGTCAGATGACATTGAAATTTATTTGTATAAATTGAACCTTGTTGGCTGTATTATTGGATTAAATTTCAATGCATGTTAGTCATGTGTTACAAGAGGAAGAAAAAAGGTTCCTTACTGAGTACAGGAAACATTAGGAGGGACTGACCAAACTTAGGATTCAGTTATGGGGCCTTGGCATTAGTCCCAAACCAAAGGTAGAAAGCACAGTTATATCTTTACGTACTCCGTTCCATATAATAAGAAAAGTTGCTTGAAAGGCCAATACAAATTAAACATGACTAAGCAGAATCCAAAGACATGTTCCCATCTCGCCATTACGAAGTTTCACACACGTACTAGCACCATTAATGTTGTTTCATATTACTTTATGAAAGAGCCCATTACTGGAGTACATATTTCTGTACAAGCTTATCAAACATAACCTCAAAATTTTTCGTCACTTCCATGTTTATTAATGCTCCCGTGCAAACAACATCCCACACAATATGTGCTATGTGTAAGTATTTTTATGGTCTACCTCCGAATAGTATTTCATACGCTTGGGGAGCGTGGTTGATTAGATATCGAAAGCGAAACAAAACGATGGCACGGTCGCCATCTTCTTATTTTACAAAATGTAAAAATATTACCTTAACACAAAAATGCCATTTATCTATCCGACAAATATCACTACATATCAATTTATGACTCCAACGAATATGCCACTAATGTCGCTACCACCTCACAATTTCGCGCGTTGTGATTACTGACTAGGAAATTAAAAAATCTGGGGTTCGGGCGTCCTCCAACGGCATAATGCCCATGCCAAGTTTCGTGAAAATCGCCCAGCTGGCCTAGAAGTGAAAATGGTGGGACGCAGATAGCAGCACAGAGAGAAGGGTAATTTAAAAATCCTCCACCCATTTTTGGGGAACAAAGTAGGCTAAAAGCTGCTTTAAATGTTTAAAACACGCTCATATAAATGATGGAGCACGAAATATCAGTGTGCAATTTTCTGTGTGCTTTGAGACGAGAAACTGAAAGCAAACTCACGTCAGATCAAATACCAACAACCAGAATTATAATATACTCAGTCCAAACAGAACTTCTATAAAATACAACCAGCTACATGTTTCGGCTAACATATATTGCCATCATCAGGCTGATTGCTAAAGTAAAAAATGAAAACAAAATGTTCACAGCTGCGTCGGAGGCTTGAGACAGCAAACCTATACAAATATATTGTTATATAATATATACAAAATAACTATATAAATATATATACACACAATTGATACCACTACGAACTAAAGCTTCGGCCCTCAAACATTATCAGCACATAGCGAAGGGGGGTTAATTTTAGCCGGGGCTCAAGGCAACACAATTTAAAAATTTAACATTGCAGCAACCACACAATAAATTAATAGTCGCACAACTAAAAACCCAATTTTCAGCACCGCTAATTCAACACAATGCAACATGATCGACTACAGCACAACCGCCCCATCTCCTGTGTCTCTGTGTCATCGCCCAGCAATAGTCTTCCACCAACTTCGTCTTATTGCGCTTCCAAAACCCTTAAGGAATAATCAGGCGCATGTTCAAGCAAGTTATCATTCCAATTGCTTTTACTTTGTTACATAGCTTAAGTCTGGAATTGCGTAACTCGAAACTGTGTAGCTCCGGGGGGGGGGGGGTCTGCATTTGGTTAAAATTACTAACCATTTATTCGACACAAAGATTTCTAACGCACAGCGATGCACAAAGGAAAGAAAGTGAGGGGGAAAAGGAAGAACTAATAGAGCCTAGTTTGTTATGGCAGAAATTTTCATACCTACATGCTATCAGCATTACTGTTGTTGCAAATATTTTTGTGAACAACTTGCCTCTTGAAGTCAAGTACGATATGCAGTAAATCTATCAAATCTAACCACGAAGCTTTGCACTGTCGCCATGTTTGTAATTGCTGGCTTATGGATGACGTCATATATATATGTAGAGGCATGTTTGTGACATGCTTACTAAACTTCACATGCCCGGGTCCACTGATGCATTAATTATCACCATCAAACCGCAAGCTAAAAAAATCTCATGGCCGCCATCTTGTTACTTCGTTCAACACGAACACTAACCTAACAAAAGTTTTGTATTTTTTCTTAACATCTTTTGCCGTACCAACATGTCAAAACGCTCAAGTAAAGTTCGAGTGTGTGCCATGTTAACGCTACTGATTCTAAGGCATTAAAACGTGCAGCTACAGCATGTCCTCCAGTGTCATAAGATTTGTAAAGTATCATGTACATTCGGTCAACTGGTTCGTAAGTTACAATGGGACACACACGGAATGGTTACCTCATAAGCCCCACTTTTCTGGCATTTACATTCCTGCAGATTGCCTACAAAAACTGCAACTTCATCATCAGGTCACCTATCAAACTTTTCTGTGCAACAAATTGAAATTGCTGAATGGGTGTTCACAAAATTTTACACTGCCAAATTTTTATTCCTTCATTACCATCATTCTTAGTTGTTACTGTGGTGGTTATTATCTGTTATTACAATCGGTTTCATGATGGACTCCATCATGCCACAACGTCAACACAGATGCAATTCTCTTCTCGCGCCATGCAGGAGCATGGATATGTCACCTTTCTGTATGACACATTATTCTGTTTCGCTTTGTCAACAGCTTGGGATTCATTCAGTTGGGGAATATTTCATTGATTGTCTGCACAGACTCTTGTGAACTGGAAACCTAGAAACCTGCATTGGGTGTTTGCACAGACTCTGTGAAATGGAAACCTCCACTGGTTGTTTGCACAGACTCTGTAAAATGGAAACCTGAGAACCTTCACTGGTTGTTTGCACAGGCTCTGTCAAATCAAAACCTGTCTTTTGCAGTTCTTGCACCAGGTTGCAGCCTGTATAAAATCTACTGGTACAGATGTATACCATGTTCTGCAGAAGCTAACACACTTCCATGCTTGTAATAAAAGGTGTACCTAGAAGTTCTAATAAGGATGTGCTTGCCAGTATCTCCCCTTGTTCAAGACTCACACAAGGACTTCCTAATATCTGTCATGACTGTTCCCTCACAAATCCACATCATGAGAAATGGATGTCTCTCCAGCCAATTTCCAAAAAAATAATTTCCGAGTTCTTGTTTCAGATTCACACCCACACTGGCGATGGCACCCACAAAATGCTTTGCTGTCTGTCACAGTTACATCACTCCATGTCTCCCAGCTGCTTCTTAAGACTCTAGTACAATATTTACACCATTCTTCTTCTTCTTATTATTATTACATTTATCAGTTACTAGATGCATTGGTGTTTGCTCCTAAACCTTCTCTTTTTTGTGTAACATGTTCTTAATCAAGACTTTCAATAGCAAATATTGTAAGACAAATTGAAAGCCCCTTTCCCACTAAAAGCTTGAAGCTCATTATTTACAAGGAGTGCTGATTACTGTCAATTACTTCTGAATTTTCTTTTGCATAATACATTACTTTTCTCACGAACCAGTGACAGCACACATGCTGAGAACAACATAATTAAAAATTGTAATGAAGAATACTGCTTACCTACTGGATGCTTGATATCCCTTGCCCAGGGTGACTGGTTTCTTCCAAATTCTGGTTTGAAATGTCATACACCTTCCAACCATCATCATTTCCATGAATACACTTAACTCACATAACCACTACCTTCATCACCAGTTACACATTTGCACTAAAAAAATCCACACTGGTACTGCTAACTATCTAACAGCTCCAATACCGCCAAAGCTTACCTTTTGTTTTCCCACAATTCCATCTTAAAGCCTTATATTGTCAACAATGGCTGTTCTTGTACTCAGCTGTACAAATAGCACAAAAAACATTCAGAAGGCTGTAATGCTACTACATGAAGTTCACTATATACCCACCAGATGGCAGGAAAGAACTTCCACTACCTGTTGGTGAGTACAGACCAACTGGAAATGAAATAAACATGTCATGTCATGATTCATTTGCAACACTTTAAAACAACACAACAGTACATAACAACCGAAACTTACAATACATGTTTGCAACATTATTATGGTATTTCTGGATCATATTAATGTAACAGAGTAACAAATTTGATAATTTAAACAACTGCTACAGGTCATCTGAAAACATGCTACAGCCATACACACACACACACACACATATATATATATATCACAAAACGTAGTATAGTGTTTTATCAACACCTTTCCATCAGCAAATGTACGATTCTGTCACCATTACCATAGCTTAAGTTACAATTCTCTTAAAATACATATTTGCAAATACATCAGCTGCAGTTCAATTAAACCAAAAGACACACATCTTTTCAGAATACATTTTCAATGTCTCTAAAACTTCCAGGACTCAACCTGCCCAACAAAGCAAACGGAACCACTTTCAGGTTTTGAGGATAATGCCTGACAGGCAGGAAACGTTACTGAACATGGACTCAAACCACAATCGGCATCTAAATGAATCCAAACTACATATATCTGTCCACTCTCGGGACTAGGACCTGAAACATGGGGGTCCAATTTCTTTTCCATACCTATGTCTCTCTAGTCCAAGATACATTAACCTTTTGCACTCACTTGTCAATGAAATCCAACTTCACAGATTTAAATTTTGGTACTATCTACAGCATCAATTATTCATAAAACAACACACTGCACCAATAAAGTCAAGAAAGAAAACCAATAGGGAACATACTGTGTGTATAACAAATCAAAATATAATTTTGATCAATACAAATGATGACAAATTATAAGATATAGACGCAAACCCCATTGCAACCAGATATACAAGTATGATTACGGCAACCAATAATACCCTTGTAAGGAATGTGATCTCACTCCATGAAATGGACACGTGACATATTTTTATTTATAAGGTTTCATTTTTACATTTTTATACTGATCAGACTGGACTGAAGATGATGAAACAAGTTGAAATGTGAGGCCAAATAATGGACAAGTAACTCTGTCAATAAAAAAAGTCGTGTTGATGATGTCAAAGTACAGTTCATCCACAGCTTTCCCTCTACTGTCATTTGTCATTCAATTCACACAATTAATCTTCACCAGCAGCATAGATTTTTGTAAATATGTGTGTCTGTTATCTAGTGGCTGAACATATAAATTATGCTGTCAGCTTTACGAGCTCAAATAAAGAAAGCTGTTTTTATATTAAAACATAAAACTTCCTCAACCCCTATAGATGCCACATATGGACAAAAACAATAAATTGAGCTGGCTGGTTGTCTGGCATGCAATAGGAAAATATGAGTGCAAAGGGTTAAATGAATGTCATGTATAAAATACATAACTTGTATTAAACAAAAATACAGGCAACTGAAAGGCACCAGGACATACGAATGTTATTCATGAAGTCTAGTTTTCCCTCTTACATCTCCATGCCCTAGGTCACGTATTTCTCTTTACCATGTGTATGGGCTCCATATTAAATATGAATAAAAATAATTTCCCTTCCACAGCACAAAGATTGTTACAAACATTTTGGTAATGTTTTTTTAAAAACCTAATACCAGTAATACCACCACAATCAAAATTTAACACAAATGCACCATCCTGTACCTTACAATGTCTCATCGTTTTTGACGATTTATTTTCTCACAATATTCTTTCCATATCCCAGTTTTCTTGGTTGTGGACATCAGAAGATTTTGCTTCATATGTGTGGCTCACTAGCAAGAAAACTCCTGAATCTGTGGCATTACGGCAATGAGCAGGATAACCCACAAATATTAACAAATATGAAGTACCCATTCTTCTGGCAGGATGTGAAACTGTTACCCCAACACTTGCATGTTCTACAGTTCAGCACACTTCAAGATGTACAACCACTTGGATTGGTGATTTAAATAATAAGATAATGCAGATGTGAATCACAACCTAAGAAATGCATGTTACAGTATAGAATTAAAGAAAAAAAAACACCACATGCTTAAAGAGTAACAATACAGGCCACAACCCATTTTAACCCATTTTATGATATCCAGCTGAACAAAAAATCTGCAGCTTTCATAAGAGCAAACACAGTAAGAGCAGAGTATTTCCTATTCAGTACAATATGGAAGTGTTTCAGTACTGCTAACTATGGACATCATGATATTCAAAAATACCATTTAAGTTTACATTTGAAAGAGAGACATCTGAGATGACCAAGTGCTTCCTAAACAGTGACAGACTACAAGGCCAGTGTAGCAACAAGGGAGTCAGAAAATCTGTCCACACTCTCTTCATCCCTATGGAGAAAGAACAACAAGAAAATAAATAAAACATATATATATAAATATATACATGACAACAACATACAAATTTCAAAATTATATACACAGAGATAAAGACACAACATCCCCTTCGCCACCATCACTGGTTATGTCTAAAATTCCACTGGGAAGCACCAATTTTAATACTTTTAATAATTATAACAATTTTCATAATTCATAATTAATATTATTGTTATGATTATAACTATAATCATTTTTAACCATTTAAATGATTGCTACTGTACACATTTATCTTGTACCCAATAGTTTTCGGCTCATAATATAGCATAATGGTGTAACACATGATTTTCCCTTTGCATCTCACTGCCTGATGATAGTTCTTTTACAGGTGAGCCGAAATATGTAGCTTAATAAATTTCAACTTATTATACGAAGACTGTCATGACCGACAAGTCTCCTTTCTTAAGTGATAACTTTACTCTGATAATTAATCAATATAGAAAGAGTTCAGGAAAGAGAACTTCATATGCTGGTGGATTATTATTTAAACGCTGTGGATCATTATCCTGTTTCATTCCTGGAGTGGGAGTTGCTGGAGGACGAATCCCATCCGACAGTCCGATTGCAAGCTTGCTGAAAATCTCATTGAGTCTATTCTGGAGTATGTCATTCTGAAAGGATGCAGAAACAGAACATGCTAAATGACAACCACGCTAAATCATTTCAGCACTAAACATCTGTGCAATGAAGAGAATTACTAACTATGAAGATGAACACAGACATGACAAAAACCCATCACATTAATGTCAAACAGAAAATGACAAATGTATGTATGAGTTTATTCAATGCACTACTGACTAACTGGTGTTAAAATGTGACATGACTCACATTAGTGTGTGTGCGATCCACCAAATCACAGAAGTCTGCTGTGCGGAAAGTCTCACTCAGATGCAACCTCCTCTCTTCTTCTGCTTCCTTAGCTTTATCTAATGGTTCTGACAAAATCCTCTTCATAGATTCAAAAGTCAGATCCTCTTCTGGGTACTTCTACACAAAGACATTTACAAATTTTAAGAATAATTATTAAAACTGGGACAGACCAACAAATGCAGTACACTTGTCCTTGGCTAGCCAGGAGTTACAATAGTATCCTGATTTGCACCACTTGTTTCAAAGTTGGGTCATTCCAAAATATTCTCAAAACTCTGTTGTGCACTGTTGAAATTTCGACTTACATCACCCACTGTCAAACGAATTCCTGAATATTCAAAACATTTTGTTTCAACAAGTAGGTAGCCAGTTACACACAAGATGTGCGCCGAAATGTATGCACATCTTCAAGTAAAGTATGCATTAGTGTCACTTGATTTTAGTTAAACTGCTAAGTGCTAACAAACCCAAATATGTGTGTGTGTGTGTGTGTGTGTGTGTGTGTGTGTGTGTGTGTGTGTATGAGTGTATATATATATATATATATATCCCCCCTCAGACTCCATTCATCTGTTCTTGAGTTGTCAGAAATGGCCAGACAGACAAACAGACAGACACACAGCCAGCCAGCCAGACAGACAGATACACACAGCAAAGCTACGGGTGTATTTTTGCCATTTTAATTATAAATGTGCCAAAAATTATTGAGACAGATGCACATTCCTCTGTGTTGAAAGGTTCAAGCCACATCATCTCTGTGGCACTTTGGCACAAACACGTTTGACAATCTCACTCAGCCACCACATCCTCCTACACAGGTGGAATTTAAAAAGCCATATGGCTTATGTTATGGACACAGGCACTGGAGATGAGGTGAGGGCTGGAAGTTCTAGGTACAAGATCACAAACAGACTCCAGGTTCCAAAAAGATGATCTATAGGAATAAATTAGAATGATCCTCAGTAAGACAATTTTGTGGACACATACCTTCTGTACCCCAGGTGAGGATGAGATGCTGTCCACCTCCACCTGAAAAGAATTCAGATCTCCCGCACTGACTTGCATGCTTGTGTCCACCCAGGAGTGCCTATGGCCCATGTTCAAGCCGAGCGGACCACCAGACCCATACGGCGTCACCTGCTGAAGCCTTGCCACATCCAAACCTGCTTTCTTCAGGCTCTCCATAATGGCCACTTGATCTACCAATATGTCTGGACCGAGCTGTGTTGGCGTGAGACACACCTCAGGGTCATAACGGGCAAGTAACGCTGGTAGCAAGTGGTTAGCACCAGCACTTCGGCGAGCTTCAATTACCTAACACATTTGAAAATCACTCACTTATAATGAATACTTTTGACTACAGAATAAGAAGGTGCATATCTCACAAATCAGAAGCACAATTTACAATGCCATATTTCTGCAACTATGGGTTCGGTTCTTCCCTTGAACAATTTCCACACTGGCAGCTCCTTCAGTAATCCCAAGTGTAAGGCTTCAGTACCTTCAACCATGCCAAAACTGTACCTTCCTCATCCTTTACAATTCACTAATCATCTTCTTGCCTCAGTTAATGCTAAACAATGTATGAAGTTGGAGTGATGTTATATATGAGTTAATTATGCACCCTGAACTGAGAACTGATTCTTGTTAATGTTGAACATGTTACTGTAAAGCCCTTGTAACTTTTATTCTTTCAAGTTTCAGATTAAACCTTTAAAGCCCATTGTTAACTATATATACCACATGCTGTAACATGAAGAAACTCTGCATTTTTCCCACACAGTGTATTTATGTGTTCCACGTGATTCTCACAATAAACAGGAACTGTATACCCACACATCATTCACCAAACAACAACTCATACAGTTACACTGTTCTCTGTCCTCCACAAGGGATGAACTGAAGTTTTATACACAATTTTTGGGAACAAAATCCTTCAAAGGGTCAATACAAGTTTTCAAATAAAACTAAGCATAACCAGGCCTTCAGAAAAACAAAACTTGCCTTTTCTGCATACTCCATCAATGGAGTAATTGGGACAACACTAGGGATCAGGATCAGCAGGCTTGCCACCACAGCATGCAGGTTGTACTTCTGAGTGACACTCAGGGACACATTAGTAAGTGCGGTGTCCTGAAATCATAAAATTAAAATTTAAAAATGTTGCTTTACTCACTACAAAGCTGATATTTTCAACAAGGTACAGTCACAAGTAGAACAAGTTTGCAATTGATGTACTCTGCAATGTAGTATACAGACGTAACCAGGACATTCTTTGCTTACATAATGTATTAGAGTTTCATGGTAAACACATAAATGTAATTTCATTCACATCAATAAGGAATGTACAGACTTAAATGTGTCAATTTTCACAGAACTCACAAATGCTCAACAGAAATATGTGCACATATCTTATGTATATTTCATCCAAATCTGATTATGGATCTGGCAAATTCAGGTGGGAATTCATTTATTCCCCTAACTAAAGTACAGCTTTCAGACAGCCAATTTTCATGAAAGCCACAAAAACTCAACACATTTTTGTGGACATCTCATATAATAAATTGTATTCAAATTCAATGAAAAATATACAATATACCGGCAAAATCTCATTTATGCCCTTAAGAAAAATATGTCTTACACTGCGCTGATTGTCATGCAAGTCATAAATGCTCAAAGGCATTATGTAAATATTATTGTACCGAATTTTATCCAAATTGGATGTGAAATGTACAAAATGCTAACATAATTCATACTCTCAAGCACAGTATGCCTTTCACTGCACTGATCTTCACAACAGTCACAACTGCTCTGCAGCATTACAGGGAGATCTCCTAAACCAAATTTCACCCAAAGTGATCAAGAAATATAAATATTACAGGTACAAATTCGTTTGTGTGCTTCAGTAAAGTATGACTTTTACTTGAAACATGCAGATAACCACAGTTCCAGAAACGTAAAAGTACAGTCAAAGTACAGCCTGTATGGTACAATATCTAGGCAGCTAATGAGTGAGACGTACAAGTGCTGCCTCTTTTGCATTGTCCACACACCAAAGCAAATGCAACTACAAATGAGTGAGGGACCTACACTACAATGAACAAGGCTTGCTACAATAATTCATCTGCAAATATGCAAAACTGCACTGCACAATTCCATGAACAAGGAAGGTCTGCTGTAGGTGTCAACATTCTTACTTCCCAAGATACTGATACCAATCATGGTCTATTACGTGTTTTACAAATTCAAATTATGCCATGCTTTGAAATGACAGTTTACATTTAATACCATTCATATTGCACACAGATTTTCTCTTGTTAATAACTTGCATTACCCCACAGAAAATTATAAATGCTGACTTGTTAAAAACAGTTCTGTTCTAAAAATCTTCTGGTAGTGTCACAAGTCTCCAACTCAGGCACAGAAACAAATATGTTCATAATAAGTTACTGTACCTGGATACTGACGACAAGACGTAGCATATCCGTAACTGTTTCTTCAGAAGACAACTCGACACACAGCAGAGCAAGGGTTGTGTAAATAGCCTCAATATTTTCCACCGTATTGTTTGCCTGCTCCAAACTCTCATACAGACTACGATAAATCTCTGGACCGTGTTTCCGGATAAAAGCTATGTCAAGGCGAGAACTCTTCTCCACCACAAGTTCTAGGTCAGCAATATTTATCCTAAACAAATAATAAATCAGTATGAAACAGCTTATATATTCATTTCTTTTAACACATTTTCAGTTTAGCATTATTTAAATCCTGCTACTGTTTACACACACAAACAACAGGTGATGAGAATTCACCTTACAAAAAAAAATCCGTATGGCTTATGTGACTTTCATACAAGACTACTGCTCTTACGGCAAACTTGGGCTGCGCAAACATGATGACACATCCCAGAAGACTTGAATCTTCAGCAACACCACTGTGAGAATCTTAGATCTTGCATACAAGCTAAATACACACACAATATGTGTCATGTTTTCAAAAAGGTGTTTTTAACTTTATCCCAATAATATGCAGCAGATATGCTCATACAAGAATAATCTGCAATTTGCTCCAGAAGCTGCCCCCTTCATAAAACTTGAAGCACTCAAAATACCTGCAGCTTCATCAGGTTTCCTTGCAATGCACCTCACACTTTTCTAGGCATTTTAATTTTTAATACCCAAGACAATTTATCATTCTACACTTCTAAGTACCTGTCCATTTCAAAACTTTACAGCTGTATCAAGCACATGTTACAAGAACAAACACTCAAGTCTAGAAAGACCACAGCAATGATAACTATAGTGCAAATAATGCAAATTACTGATTTTCAATATACATACGTAGGTTTAAGCAGCTTCTCTAAGTTATGGTGACGATCAATTAGGGTATGTAGGATTTTCTGTACAAGCAGCCGCATATCAGGATCTGCAGCCAGTGACATGTGAAGCAATGGCTCCAGGAATGACAAGGGGAATGTATTATTGAAGTGTCTTGTCTGATACTTTGTTCCAACCTGAAAACATTTAATGTGTTACTGTTTCTGACAAACCAAAATAACATGACGTTCTCTCATGCCTGTATTTACCCTTTGTCAGTAAACAGATTGAACTGATAGGATACTGTCAGGCTTGCTACAATAACATCTGGCTGAATTCCACGGTTCTTATTTTGTTACACGCAACACACGTTATTTGCCACAACATAGCAGCACCAATGAATATAGTTTACTTTCACAACTTTCTGCTTCATATCTTTGAGACAAAATTCTCACCCTTGTGTTATTCACATTTTATGAAAGAATCTTGCAATGTTTAGAGTTTTATAATATGACTTTGTGATAAGAGGGTCAAGTGACATAACAAATGAAATGCCACATAAGTACATATGAACTCATTTCAACAAACAAATCTTATCCACAGTTTTCCTGTCTCAACAACACAGTTCCCGACACTGCAACAACGTGCTGAAATGCCTGTATTTACCCTTTGTCAGTAAACAGATTGAACTGATAGGATACTGTCAGGCTTACTACAATAACATCTGGCTGAATTCCACGGTTCTTATTTTGTTACACGCAACACACGTTATTTGCCACAACATAGCAGAACCAATGAATATAGTTTACTTTCACAACTTTCTGCTTCATATCTTTGAGACAAAATTCTCACCCCTGTGTTATTCACATTTTATGAAAGAGTCTTGCAATGTTTACAGTTTTATAATATGACTTTGTGATAAGAGGGTCAAGTGACATAACAAATGAAATGCCACATAAGTACATATGAACTCATTTCAACAAACAAATCTTATCCACAGTTTTCCTGTCTCAACAACACAGTTCCCGACACTGCAACAACGTGCTGAAAATGGGGTGGTTTTCTTGTCTCTTTACATACAGATTCAGTGTATATCCACATCTAGGTGTTTGGTTCCACAGCTGAGGAAAATCCTGTTCTTTGACTTCTTCCATACACCATTTGATCTCAGGCAAACACTCAATGAAACACCAAAACACACACCCACAGCTAAGCCAGCTGACCCTGTTAAGCATTAATACTGCAGTTCATTACACTTTAAGTCAACTTCTTACAGAAGCATCTTGCACTCAACATGTACTTCCTTTCCATAACACGACCGTAAACTGCACAAAATTACACTGTTCAGACTCAGATATCACTAAAATATTGACCACCTCAGTTTACCCTCCTTTATACACTGACTCATTAGAATAAATTACTTTACATAAAGTCCAACACAACTGTACACATGAAACATCACCAGTATGGCAACTGAAGTACTACATAAAGCAAAGTCTTCTCTTTTCTGCATTTCACCTGTTTTCAAAATACAACTGTTGCCTGCACTGGCCACAAGCAATGACTCTCATACAAGGGCAAATAACTTTTGTCCTACCCTGCAGTAGCAGGTGCTCTTCTCCATTAAACAAAACACTTGAGTTATGTGGACTTTGGGCAACCAGGAAACAGCTGTGACACAATGACTGATACCTACAGGAGAAGAGAAACACCGATCTCATGACGCAAATGCCTCAACTGTGGCAGGGACTATGTAGAAAAATAGTGAGAAAGCAGCACAATTAAATGAATTCAGAAAACAGGACCCACAATATATTCTCTTTGAACTTCCATTCTAGCCAACCCCCACAGTGACACCCTTGTCTCAGATATGTAACAGCAGCAGTGTACTGAAACAACACTTACCTTCAGTAATGATTTCAGCAGAATATTCTGCAACAGTACGTCTCCAGGACCGTTTAATCCCCGCAGGTGACCCAACGAAGGAACTTTGCTCATAATAAACATCATAATCTCTATCTTCTGGTAGTCTGGCAAGTGGTTCGCAAACTCTCCAAGTGCATTGATAAGTGTTTCTTGGTACAGTTTTTCATCATGTTGTGCCTGAGGATCATCTGAAGGGGCTTCATGAGTTACTGACACACGAAGATGGCTCAACAAGGAGTTGATAATCTCGAGCACTGACGGACCTATAAACAAGGGGCATACATACAGTAAAACACACAAGCAACCAGAATGCCAACATTTAATGATCCCAGCAGTAAGAGGAAGTACCAGTTTTCAGTGCATGTATGCATATTATATTATATTTTATTTGACAGACAACTGTTTAACCCTTTAAAGACGAAACGTATCTGTTTCATATAAGGACTCAGTGCTTACCGCACTATAAACACTCTCCACGTCGGTTATAAAAACCAATGTCTTAATGTTTTATAAGACAAAAGTTGCTGTTTGTTCTGAGATCCATACAAAACACATAAATGCAATGTGGACACCACGTAGAATTTGTGAAGTTACCGCTATGGTTTAAAAGGTTAAACTTATTTGGTTCTACAATGGTACGTGCGCAATGTGTGCACTTTACCAAGAAGTACATAGGTATAACGTAGTACTTCAGGGATGGTGAATCATCTCTGGATTATATGGTCTGGTACTCTGTAAGCAGCTCTGTACATACTATAATCACCTACCAACACTTTCTCCTGCAGCAGTTGCGATTATCTTCGACAAAACATCTGCTATACTAGTTCGTATCTTCGGATCTGACTTTGAATTGTCATCTAAATGTGACATCAATGTTTCTATCACCGTGTAGGAATACTGGGCCTGAAATTTTAAATAATTACATTGAGAGTTTCTAATTTTCCATAATTATAAACAAAAGTAAGTTACCACACTTACCCGAACATAAGACTAAAATCCCTTCACAATCTTCAATTTTCAAGAAAACACCACCTACACAGAACATGTCTTACTTTGTACATGATTGTAAGGTGACAACACCCCCCCCCCCAATATCTTAGGGGGAAATATCAAATAGACAGTCTGCATCTGTATTGACACCCACTGCGCTATTGGACACGATAAAGGAGACACTGTAGAAGTCACATCAAATACATATCAATGCACTTGAGGTGTGCCGTGTTGTTTTTGTTATTATGCCAACTCACTCAATGAAGGCCTACATATTTTCCAGTCAACCACAACCAACTACAAAATCAAAGGTTTACTTGTAACATAGCCTTCTTAGAATATGGCAACTGCTTTCAGAAATCACTCTCTCACTCACTCTTACTCGCTCACTCACTCACTAACTCACTCACTCACTCACTCACTCACTCACTCACTCACCCACTCACTCACTCGCCCACCCACTCACTCACCCACTCACTCACTCATCCACTCACTAACTCACTCACCCACCCACCCACTCACTCACTCACTCACTCACTCACTCACCCACCCACTCACTCACTCACCCACTCACTCACTCACCCACCCACTCACTCACTCACTCACTCACTCACTCACTCACTCACTCACCGGGTCGCTCACTCACTCACTCACTCACTCACTCACTCACTCTCACTCACCTGAATTGAAAACATAATGATCTTGAAGGTATGAATTGCAAAATCATTTGGGACCCAGAGCTCATGCAGATCTAAATGTCTGAAACAGAAATTAAAAGCAATATGATCACCATAAGCAACCTCATTTGCTCAGCTGATTGACCCCTGGAACCTTCTTTAACTCTCTAAACTGGACTGTTAATCTGAATTGCTTGTTTAACTTTATTCACACCAAAAAAGAGAACACAAGGCATGTAAATCATATAGTTAATTTGGCGAATGAATGTTCACGATAATCACCATTGTTTACTCTAGGAAAAACGTCTTACTCTTTAACTACAACCTGGTGACACGCATGAACACCACTATCTACTAAACAGTTCAGTGACAAACTTCACAGCACTGGAACCTTATCTAAAAGGTCAAAATAAGGGAATAACTACCTGCAAAAGGTCAACTCAGACTCATGACGTAGTTCTTTGACCTTTTTAACTGTCCAAAGAGACAGGCTGATCGTTACAGAACAAAGCATCAAAGCATTTTCACGCTTTCTTCTGTGTTACCATCCATTTACTAAGAGGCATCGTGTTGTAAAAAAAAAAACACACACACACATGCTAAAAAGATGCAACCCATTTCAAACTCTAAACCAGTCATTAATCAAAGAATGGGTGGGCATAGGTGTGTGTGGGCATGGTTGTGCCCACACATGCGACACAGATGCTTATATGCATATGACAGCCTTGCTGTTACAATATAGAACAAACTTTCCAACTGCTGGGAGGCAGGAAAGCTCTAGGCTATGGACTTGATGACTCAGGCATGATGGCTTGATTCCTGGAACATCCAAATTTTCTTCTCTGCAAACCATCCAGACCAGCTATGGGTGTCCACACAGACCCCTATTCAATGTATACTGCGACTTTTTTCCAGCAGTAAAGCAGCTGGCGCATGACAGTGGCCATTTGCCTCCCTCTACACCAAGTTAAGAACCTATGGGGTTATAACCTCCCCACAACATGCCTCCACAGCATGTACCGAGACAATTTTTATTTCTCAACTGGTACAGTTAGTTATGTAATTAGCCTTATTATAGCTTAAATAATACTGCATCACACCCTGACTGTACAACAGGCCACCTACCAAGTAATGTACTGACAAGGACATAGGACACTTACAGCACTTGCTCAACAAGAACCCACTCTTGCTTACAGATCATATCATGCTTTATGCAAACGTTACGATTTACACACACCTCACATAAGTAAATACTGTGTTAGTAATGGCAAGCATCTTCACAAGAAATGTTTTGTCCTCCGATTTAGCAAAGGAAACACTTCTCGTCTCATTATAACCTACCTCAGCACAGGCCTCAGGACACACCGAATATGTCCAAATGATGCTCTCCCCACTAACTCTCTCATACAGGTCTCGGCTACGGTAGGTGGGTCTGCACGTTCTTCTTGTGGGGCATCTGGTGTCTCAGCCTCTTTCTCGTGATACCTATAAGTGCACGACTCAAGCTGGGTGTGAAGTATACACAGAATATGCAGGCATGCACAGAAGTAGGGTTTGCTTAGGACAATGCCTTCATACATTATGTGAGCTTTTTAGACTTCCATAGCAGTGCAGTTAAGGCCTCCAGTCTTCTGGGATGTGACACCAGATTAATGACTGACATTTCAAGACTCCTCTCAGCTTCAAAGGTTTAAATTCTAGTGCCCATATGACCTTTGAAGATGAGATGACCACACCATCTCAGGAAGTCAGGGAGTGGCACATCCCAGAAAAATGGAGACCTTGACTTCATATATTTGTATTACGCTAATTAAAAATCTTTGTCAACTTAAGTATATGCCATGATGATGGTACACAGCTGAAGTATGTCTCAGCGTATGTTACTACAACTGACCACATAAAACTGCACAGCGCAAAAAATAATTCCGCGTCGATAGTTTTAAATACATATACGTGGTCTCTGGGTTATGTAATACATGACTTATGTAAACTTGGACTTACATAAAAAGTTCTTATTAATTACTAATATTAGTAATTAATATTACATATAGTATAATATTAATATTATTATTAATACCCTAATTATTAAATGCATTTTACTTTGTGCATTTCATGTGAAAAAACTGACAGAAATAACATTTGAAACATGTACACTCACACTGTAAAAACACATACATAACCAATGAGGTGTGATATATAAGTAGGGGCACGGGACAAACTGCGACTTCCGTAAATTTCGGGTTACATAAAAATTTCAGGAATGGAACCCTTAGGTAAGTCAGAAACTGCTTGTATATCTAATTCATGTCATGTCAGCATACGATGGACTCAAATTAGCGCCAGCCATATAGCACAGGATGGGACACATAGTCCAGCACCGCAACAACACCAGCAATTGGATATGAAAAGCAGCACCGCAGTGGATAACACAATACTACCAAACATTCATCCGCTACGATACAGTGTCAATATCTGCAATTGGACAGAGCCACTGGCTACATGAGAAAATTACAGCAACATTACAGCACACTAGTGACACATTCACTGGGTTGTGTATCACTGGTCTGTAATTTATGCCACACTGTAAGGTTTAAACATAACTAATACGATTGTTATCTCAGGAATACAACAGAAAATTCTTTCAACAAATTATCTGAAGTTCTATTTCGGTGCCTCATTTAGGGATGACAGACAGGTATGATACCAACTCTGATCACTGTTAACTCAATTTTCTAGCCAAGGCACAAATACTGTAACAGTATTCCATGCACATTGGCTTTAAAATTTATTTTGTTAGCTATGCATGCACATTTCATGCGGGTGAAGACTACAGTATTTCCGCATTAAACAAGGATAACCCTCACCTTGAATTCTGCATGTTATAAAGAAGAGAGGGCACTATTTTGTCCATATGAACTGCTTCCCAGATGTTCTCAACCAGATCATCACACACAGTCTTCCTGACCACACCCTAGGATAGCAAATTTCTTTTATTTAATATCTGACTACAACCAACTGCAACAGAATAATCTAAAGTCACTTTTCAAGGAATGGATCTGCAAAATTCTTGTTACACAAAGTCTTAATCTTTCCTACATAAGAAACTTTCTACCTGACAGGGTGCTACAAACAGCCCGAAGCAATTTTCAGTTTTTGTGAACCTTGATCGAGGCATTTCAAAAATTAATTTCAATCAGGATTTGAACGGAAAATATGGTTAAAAAATTGTTTTGGGTTTTATGAAGTATAACTATTACAGTACATTAACATGTGTGCTCAGACCAAGATTCTTATGCCCCAAAGCCAGACTTTCATGTAAACGTTATCAAGCACCATTACTTCATTTACCCAAATATAAGGCAATAACTCCTTCCTAAGTCACCACCTGAAAAATTTGGATCACCTTGTAAATGTCTTTGGAATTGGAAACAATTTCCTCAGAGGTGGAACGAGTACATTATTGCAGCTATTTATAACAAACAGTCTCATAAAATAATGTTTCACCTCCTGCCTGGATCATTTACAGTGGAATTGGATCAACACCTGGTGACTTACATGCTTTCAATTTTTTAACAGCAATCTCAACCCCAAAGTCAAAAGAATTAGACATTAATGGCTCAAATGTACGTATTCAAGTCTACTTATCTTGCAAGATTTGATACTTACACAACACTGATATTGAGGATTTATGGCCTTCTAGGATGCTAAAGATGTGCAGTGTTACATGCCTTGAAATGTCATGATCTGTTACAACCACCACACAGTGTAACATTGCAAAAGACCACAACCCTCTGCCTAACATCATTAATCACACATACATCCAAAAGCCAACAGAAGTGATTCTTGCACCTACCCAAAATATTGTCAAAACCTGCAAACAGATCACCATTCTCATTTCCTACTAAATTAGTTCAAGGTTGATAACCCTTAAAATTCATTTATGCCTCTATACAAGTCCCTAATATTCTTGTTCTTACCTCCTGTCAGAACAGTAGTGCTAAAAACTTGTACAATGGAGTGTTAGAAGCACAGAGTACTAGCCTGTAAACCTTTGATGCCTGCAAGCCTGATCTTGTCTTGAAGCTCAGGTTCATTATGGTTACTATGGCACATGGAAGAAAACTTGGATACAAAGAAATCATACCGTCGGTGATACGATGGAGTATCTTCTTCAATGTTAGCAAATCTCACAAACTGTAATGAAATAAAACGTCCTTCAGTGCCGCTTTCGATGGCTTTTCAAAATTTGGCCTCCAGAAACTTTTTATGAGCTTCTGAATTATGCTCAGCATGTACAACTGCACATCAACATAGGCATGATTATAATACTAACTAACTAACTCCATGGAGCAGAGGCCTTCTTCAGAAGCTAACAGTTTATCAGCTAGTCAAGAAATTCCCCGCATTTTATGGAACCCGAAGGTTCATTACCGCATTCACAACAGCCCGCCAACTGTCCCTATCCTGAGCCAGATCAATCCAGTTCATGCCCCCCCATCCCACTTCCCGAATATCCATCTTAATATTATCCTCCCATCTACGCCTGGGTCTCCCAAGTGGTCGCCTTCCCTCGGGTCTCCCCACCAAAATCTGGTATGCACCTCTCCCCTCCCCCATACGTGCCGCGTGCCCCGCCCATCTCAGTCTTCTCGATTTGATTACCCGAATAATATTTGGTGATGAGTACAGGTCATTAAGTTCCTCGTTATGTAGTCTTCTCCAATCCCCTTTCACCTCGTCCCTCTTAGGCCCAAATATCCTCCTCAGCACCCTATTCTCGAACACCCTCAGTCTTTGTTCCTCCCTCAGTGTGACAGACCAAGTTTCACATCCATACAGAACAACAGGTAAAATTATAGTTCTGTATACCCTAATCTTTGTGTTTTTGGATAGTAACCTGGAAGACAAAAGATTCTGCACCAAATGATAGCAAGCATTCCCCGACTTCAATCTGCTCTTAATTTCTTCATGAATGGAGTTTCGATTCATTAGGGTTGCTCCCAAATATTTGAATTCTTCCACCCTTTCAAAGGATTTATTATCTATAATTATGTTGTGATTGTGTCCTGCATTCTGATTTCGAGACATGACCATGTACTTAGTTTTCTCAGCATTTACTTCTAGACCAATCTCCTTACTAGCAATCATTAAATCTTCTGCATTTTTCTTTATACTATGTATGCTTCCACCCAATATATTAACATCATCAGCATAAACCAGAAGCTGATGTGTACCATTCAATTTCAAGCCCTCCTGGTTTGCCTGAACCCTCCTAATGGCATATTCTAAAGCAAAGTTGAAAAGCAATGGCGACAGAGCATCTCCTTGTTTCAAGCCATTCTTAATAGGAAACGTGTCAGACAAATGTTTGCCTACCCGAACTCTGCTATATGTTTCACTTAGGCACATTTTTATTAACCTTACTAGTTTCCTGGGGATACCGAACTCAATGAGAATATTATACAAGATCTCCCTCCTAACTGAATCATAGGCTTTCTTGAAGTCTATAAATAGCTGATTATAACACATTGTAAGTAAAATTATTATGACTAGTCTCTGGGTTCAAATCTTTTGTATACATGTTAGACAATACAATACATACACTGAGAGGGAACCAAAGTAACAATGGATGACCTTGCGATTGTCTCCTTGCACAAAAATGTGCAATAAAAGGTAGTTGTTATTAATACCAACTAGCTTTTATTGCACAAAAATGTGCAATAAAAGGTAGATGGTATTAATATCCATTTTGCTTTAAGGGAATGAAGCAGCACAGATGGAACTAAGAGGGTTGTGCTTTACAGAACTGAGTAGAATACACGGTAAAGCTCTCTAGCAACATGCCATGCAGACAATGAGGGGAGGCAGAGGTACAGTTCTACCCATACTTGACCTCAGCACTAGAAGGGGGTGGGTGGTCAACACCACACCCCAGCTGCTTTACCCTCGCAAAAGAGACCCGGTACCTATTTTACTGGAGACTGGGTTGGCCTTGAGGCCAGTTTGAACAGGTGTGGCAAATATGGCCCCCCCCATCAAGGGTTTGAACCAAGGACCATCTGGCCTGTGTTCAGTCACTTTACAGACTACGTTATCCCAGCCCCCTTATTTGCCATCAGCATGTGCGTTCCCAAGCAGAGTAGCATACAAAGAGTTACAAAACTGATGACATATTTTGCTGTTAAGTCCTGCTGGTCTACACAACATATGATGAGCAATTTTCAGCCCTTCTTGTGCTGTTTACATCCAGATAATTGAAGAATAATGACTTACAATTAGGACTTGGTTTTTCTCTTCCAGTTTACAAAACATCTCGACCTCTCAATTTTTGTCCAGTTTTCTAAAATGGGTGACACATGTCCACATACAGTGTTAAGTACGACTTAAAACTAAAACCTTATAATTAACACACCGACTGCGTCGCAAGAATCTGCAGCTGTGGATCAACAGATTCCAGAAGTTTCTGTACCATCTTGAGGAAGCTCTCAACAAACAGGTTGAGCGTTTGTGCATGGCATGCTACCAGCAGCTGATCCATGGCTTCCATTGCGATAATAACAAACCTACAAAACAAAAATTGCTTAATGAATAAATACTACTTCCACTTGACTCTTAACTCTGTTTGTAAGTTCCATGACACAGAACTCTTCTTGTGGCAACATTCTTGTGACAATGCAGTACCATTTACTCAACATCATGAAGATGGTAAAATCAAGAGGAGGAGGAGGGGGAAGACATGTAGCATGAGAGATTAGAGAGGTGCATATACAAGATTTCAGAGTGAAAACCTGAAGTAAAGAGACAACTTGAGAGACAGTGGCATTGACAGCATAACATTAATATGAATCTTAAAGAGGATATGAGGGTGTGGACTGGACTGATCTGGCTCAGGATATGAAACAGTGGCAGGCTCTTGTGAATATGGGCATGTACCCTCAGGTTCCATGACAGGTGGGGAACTGCTTCACCATCTAAATCACTACAGTGAAACTAGCTTAAGAAAAACCCAGTTACGAAAATTTCCCGCCTAGGAAGTCAGGATAAAAGAGCACCAAAATTCTCCCATTTCATTAAAATTGCCCTTTTAAAAAATTTCCCACTTAAGAAGTAGGATTTTCTTGGAATTTTCGAAATTTTCTTAACAGGATTTCACTGTATTAGCTTCTCAAGGCCATAGGTCTAGTCCGTTAGGTATGAACATTAAACAGGATGTGCCAAAATATCAATGGTGAGCAAGATGCAAGCAGAAAGGACCCTTATGACCTATCAGCACGACTGCTGACACAACCTGAACTCTGGGACACGAATAGTAACTAGTGATAACACCTGGATCCCCCAGTATGACCCAAAGACAAATAGCCAAAATCTCCAGTTGACAAGTCCAGTCTCTGACAGTTAAAAAAAAAACATGGTGTCAAAATAAAGTCAGATCTTCAATTATCTTTTTTACCAAAGAAATTACCAATGCCATCTATTTCTCCAAAACCAGCAGTAAAGTATTGTAGCTTTTAAGCTTTGATGTGTTCATAGTAGTTCATCCTTCAAAAAACACCAAATCTTTAGCCAAATCAATATTGAATCACATGTGCCACCTCACACATCACTTTCAGTAGTGATTTTGGCCCATGAAACAAACGCCACAATTGAAACATACGCCATACTCACCTGATTTGGTCTCATATGCAATTTGTTTATTCCCGAAACTAAACAGGTATTTAAAGGGTCTCTTTTTGAATGAAACAGACCAAAGTAGTGCAGAATTGAAGTGACTTTCATAAAATTACTCCCAGCTAGGCTCAAGGCACGGTAAAGATTATGTAATGTGCATATATTGAAAAGGAAAGCTTTATGGATGGAACCACACTCACTAAGTGTAATAATAAATTATAACTTGTGCAGAATCAGTTTGGTTGTTAGACTTTTATATCATGGGGATTCAGGTCTTGTGTGATGGGACACTCTGTCATTAGGCAAGTGGTTCCTGAAGCTTCAGAGGACTGTAATGCCTTCGCCGTCAGGAGCAAGCAGTCCACTTGGACCCTGAAGATGTAGGCACTATTATCCTTTGAAACATTTGGAACCAGAGTCACATTCCAGACAATTTGAATCCTCAGCAACATTACCGTGGTAACCTCATATCCGGCTTGTGTATCATCTCTGGATATATTTCCATAAGCATTCACTCTGTATTAAATTTGTAAGACAGATTTATAGATAGAAGATTACCAAGAGGACATTGCAGATTACACATCACTGCTCAAACATGACCACAGCAGTATACGCTGACCCATGCAAAAAAAAAAACATATAAACAAAATTTACAATCTTACTATATCAAGAAAAATTAACATCAAGTCTTTTGCAAGCATTTCTGTTAAAAAGTGAAACAAATATTTATATTATTTTGACACTGTTTTGTCTGTGTATCTTGACTAAATTATTCATTCATAGCACCAAAAAATACACCTCTGGCACACAATAATTTAGTCTTCTTTTGCTCCAATGTAAGACTATATTTTTATGTATCAAATGTGGATTTGTTGGTGCTACAAATGAATAAAGATTTATATTTTTAAGTCCAGTATTTCTTATTTTTTGCTTTAATGGGGTAAACATTTTTCAAATAACAATATCAGTACTGGTTACAAATACCACACTCATTTACTGCTTGTATATCAACTACTATCATCCTTTACCCATTTCGCCGCCTGTAAATGTCTCTGCTAGCTTTCTGGAACAAATATTCACCGATGCGATCCAATTTCTCTGGTGATGACAGTGAATAAAATGTCAGCTTCTCCATGTTATTTTTAACCAACCCATCCTACAGAAAGCAACAAAATATAAATATTAACAAATAACAGTAATAACCAGAATCAAAGAACTTATAGTAACACACAACAACACCATATTTACTCCACTAAAACACAACCCCACATAATCCTCAGGTTTGAGGAAAATATCTATACAGAACATGTCTAACTTTGTGAATGATTATAAGACAACACCTGATTTCTCAGATGAAGAATTAGGGAAAAACTGTCTTGTATTTGGATAAAGGCAGTGAACCGCAGAACCATTTACTTTGCTGCTTCATATTATCTATAAAAAACTTCACTGTGACTTCCTTGGTATATATACAGAATACAACAAAATGTACTAGTTGTCAATACCAAAGATACACAAACAAGCCAACTAAAAGGCGACTCTGCATGCGCATGTGATATCCATTCATTTCACAAAAGGATATGGGACAAAATGCCACCTTCCTACAGCAAGGCTCCAGAAATACAACCACAATTTACAAACCACTTTAACTCATTCACCAATAGCTTCACTGTGTGATTGATACAAAACATATTTCTATGGGGGACACTGTGAAAGTCAATATTAAATCTCAAGAAAATTACTGTTCTTCTTATATACTCTTTGTACCTTACACATTGATTAGAATATCTGCCTAGGTTTCTGATAGTTCCACATTTGTTCCTGCTATTGATAGTAAAATAAAAAATAATAACAAATCATCAGCATATTGATAACCAACTGCCTAAAACTGGAGAGCTGCCAACTCCCGAAAAACTGTATATATTACACATAACCTCAGCCGAAAGGCGAAGTCCAAAATATTAGTATTTTAAATTAATCTGGTTATTAACGTTTTAGTACATTTCACCTAAGACTCGAATTATACTCGCCACATGCCTCGGGGCGACTGCGTGGCATATTTCTGGAGTCCTGCCTAAGGGTTGTTAAGTCTGCATTGGTTAGGATTTATTTCGGCAGATTAAAACTGCATATCATTTCGCCCCAAATGGTGATGCAACAGTTCATTATAAGGTACCTGTGGGTTGACTGGGAAGATGTTATCAACAAGCCGCTTGTAACGGGGCCGCAGGGCTGAGCAGCACCCACAGCAACCTGAAAATGCATTTTATTTTCAACTAAATGCGCTACTGAGCAAGAAATAAATATCTGAATTACCACCGCAAGTCATTCACTCTAAATTAACTTACTGTTACACATTTCGATGTGTTACAATATAACCACAATTAAACAATACTAGGCAAATAACTCATACAGATTCAATTAATAAAACCTTCGTCATGAAAATGACATTGACAACAGACATCACCTCCTAACGATCGTGTCTGCCATGATAGCGCAGCAGGATAACCAACTTATGAACATGAATTGTTAAAATACATGAATTTACTTCTCTTCGCCCGTATTTTAATATCACACTTCGAATCATGCACAACTTTATGCATGTATCACTTTTGAAGCATTACTTACATCCT
Source organism: Coptotermes formosanus (assembly GCA_013340265.1). NCBI lineage: Eukaryota > Metazoa > Arthropoda > Insecta > Blattodea > Rhinotermitidae > Coptotermes > Coptotermes formosanus. The sequence goes on along the minus strand of BLKM01000764.1, from coordinate 751,614 downwards.
GGATCAGTGCATTTCTGGACTACAGAATCAAAAACATCCGGCAATTCTGAATCAAAACAGCACTTCGCTAAATTAAATGCCATAGTACTTCCACAAAATCATCTAGCTTCACATTATTTTTTATAAACTAAACAGTACGATGCAATGACACTGACAGACAGGTCAACAGGTCACATTTTAGATGACCTATTTCGACTCTAATTAAATGTCCAAGAGACGGTAGCGAATATCTCACACGCTCACATAACAATTCGCATCTAAATGTCTGGTTATCTGTAACTGCTATCAAAATTCCACTGATAAATCATGCTCTATATATGGTTTTACATCGGAAACACCAGAATTGGTTATTAGCTATACCAGGCACTGCAGGTGTCAGAATGGCTACTGCCTGATACCACCCGCTACACAGCCGGGGATTCATGCACTCCCCTCGTCCAGGCCTGCGCTGCATAGCACTTGTGCGCTGTTACCAACTTCAAAATGACATCGAATGGAGGTGGCAAGACCGTCTTCGAATGCTCCAACCGGTTTCGTTGAACGTATAAGCTAAGAAAAAATAATGAAATACCAGTTACACAGCACTGTAATTTTGATGATAATGCATGTTTCACATTGCTGTTTATACTGTGCATTTTTATTATCGAGTTACTGTCTGAAAAGTTTCCAACAATAATGCACCGCTTAACGATTTTAAAAAGGTATTACAAAGTCATTCAATTTGCCGACGTGTTTCGGTGGTGGCCACCACCACCATTAGCGAAAGGCCACAGACAGTTCTAAGCTGTAAACAACGCAGCTATAAAACATAGTTTGTCTTGCTATGTATCCACAACCGACCCTACATTGATGGACACTGTGAAGCAGAGTCCTTCTTGAAAAACTAATAGGTCCTCAGCTAGTCAAGAAATTCCCCGCATTTATGGAACCCAAAGGATCATCACCGCACTGACAAGCCCACGCCACGTACCCCTATCCTGAGCCAGATCACTGCAGTCCGTGCCTCCCCAGCCCGCTTCTTGAAGATCAACTTTAATTATCATCCTCCAATCTACGCCTAGGTCTTCCAAGTGGTCTCTTGCCCTCACGTCTCTCCACCAAAACATTATATACATCTCTCCTTTCCCACATACGTGCCACATGCCCCGCCCATCTCATTCTTCTTCATTGGATCACCCGAATAATATTTGGTGAGGACTGCAGATCATAAAGCTCTTCGTTATGTAGTCTTCTCCATTCTCATGTCACCTCGTCCCTCTTAGACTCAAATATCTTCCTCAGCACCCCATTCTCAAACCCACGCAGCCTATTTTCCGCCCTCAATATGAGAGACCAAGTTTCACACCCACACAAAACAACCGAGTTTCTCACACATTTGTAAGTGAAGCTGCCTGACAGAGAGCTCTGCCCCGCATGTATCTGTACTTCCACATCGGCCTTTGTTCTTCAAAGCGGTCATCAGAAGGGAAAGACTGCCAGCAATAAATACTGTCTGCCTTGATCGTGACCGACCTTGATCTTCACTGCGATTCTCTTTGGTCCGATCTGACCTGCCAGCCAGCGACCGAAAAAATGACCGAGTGCCTGTCCGATGAGTGAAAGAGTTCAAGCAACAATGTCACAAGTCATATCACCATTTGAATTCTTCGACATGCGACAAACATTACCACTGCAAAACTTGTCCCTCTACACTAGCATTAAAATACCGGGATCCCGGTCATTTTTTCCACTATTCAAATACCGGTACTGATACGGTAATACCGGTTTTTCGGTACTAATTTAAAACATAACTGTTCATGATTTATTCACATAAAGGTTATAAAATCGACAACAGCAAATCATTAGTACAGGGTATACACAAGAGAATGGTGCGGTTTCAAAAGTTAACAAGAAATTTATTTCTCACCTTACACGGGCACAACGTTTACCGTCAGCAGTGGCAACTGTCCAAGTTTCTCATGCGTTAATCACAATCCTTCAATGTGTGCACCCTGGGTCACACGACACACATCCATACGGTAATCAAGTTCAGCCCAGACTCGGTGTAGCATGTCCGCTGTAATGGTCTGCAGTGCATGCGTTATCCGATCACGAAGTTCCTTGTGGGACATGGGCAATGGTGGTACGTACACAGCGTTAAAGACAGCGTTTGACTGAATTTGCAACTGAGGGAGTGTTATACACAACACAAATGTAACGGAAACGCGAAAAGTCATGAAACTCAGACCTGGTTTACTGGACACTTTGTAGCAACACAGAATAAAACGTAAAAATTGCATTTTAATAAATAATTTCAGATATTGTTTTATTATAAAAGACTTTTCTGTTAGCGAGGTGGTTTTATAACAACAATGTGTGACGGCGAATCATTACATACTTATCACCAAAATAAGACGCAACAACCAACCGACTACCTTCCTGGAATTCTAGCGCACCGTTTGTTTTCGGACTACCGGTATCCCGGTTTCGTAAATTAAAAACACTAAAATACCGGTATTAAGATTTTGACCGGTATTGTGAGCCCTGCTCTGCAGTACCGACCTAACAGTGCGCAATCTGAATTTCATCTACATGCTGCTTACAAACAGCTACGAGTATAAATCAAAAACCAACTTTCCTACTAAGTACATAACCTCTTCTAGTTACCTACTAGTAGTATCATTGTCAATTTTAGTTTTTTTTAGTGGCGAAGGGCCCCGCGGCAGAAGCTACGGACGCACTGCAGCCTTGAGGCTTCTTGTGCAACCCTGTGATGAAGATGCCGATGATGATTATTATTTTTTTGTCCTTTTCCTGGTAAGGGAGCACCGGTGGAATGATATTGACAGGGGAAAACCGAAGTACTCGGGGAAAAAACTGTACCAGTGCTACTTTGTCCACCACAAATCCCACATGGACTGACCCGGGATCGAACCCGGGCCTCCGCGGTGGGAGGCCGGCGACTAACTGCCTGAGCCATGGCACGGCCCATCATTGTCAAGTTATTTCATTTTCCTGAAGACCGTGTTTCGTATGCACACACTTGTTATGTCGGACGAAATTACGAGCCTTGATCTCAGTAAGGTAAATCAGTCCCATTACAGGCCTGGACAGGCCCTGAGGGTTGCAGGTGGTTGAGGCTCCCAGATTTCAAGATAATCAGCACATGAAGGTGGTAAGGTTGTCAGCCCTACGCACCGGCCGCCTTTACCCCCAAGGAAATATTCCTAGTACTCATTTCTGTTAGGGACTGAATCGAACCCAGGGCCATAGTGCGGCCGGAAGGATTATGTCAACGAAAAATTCCAATGACACCATAGGGAATCGAACCCGCGACTTTCCGGTTTGTAGCGCAGTGCCTCAACCAACTGCGCCACCGCGTGCCCTCCTTGCGCCTCAAAATAGTTTGAGAAAAGCTGGGTTACGTATTATGCAAATAATGCGTAAAATTTACGACAATTTCCAGGTGCCGTGACAAGCGTATTGTCCACTCAATAAAGGAATGTAACGTGGCATAATATATTATGATGTGAAGTACACGGCCTTTGTACTGAGTCCGATAATGTATCAGAATATCTTAATGCCACTCCGGTACTGATTAGCTCTGAGGATTTGCTGTTTCTCTGCTCCTACATAACAAACACGCACGTGTGCCATAACCAGTATTTAACCTTTTAAAGCCTAGCGGTAGCTTTACGTACCACCAGGTTTAACATTAAAAAATTCTTCGTGCTGCTCACATTGCGTTTATGTGTTTTGTACGGATCTCAGAACAAACAGCAACTTTTGCCTTATAAAACATTAAGAGACTGGTTTTTATAACCGAAGTGGAGAGTGTTTACAGCGCGGTACGCACTGAGTCCTTATATAAAACAGATACGCTTCGTCTTTAAAAGGTTAAGCCCATTCCTTGTGAAGGACATATCAGTCGGCCTCCGTCACAATTTACGACCGTAGTAACTAAGCCATGTGTAATTTCATAACCACACACCTGCTTTACACACAGCAGTTTATATACACTAAATAGCTACTGCGATAAAAACTGTAATGACTGCAAGTTACCATCAACATGTCGGTATGTAAGAATATTTTGTATGATTTATTTAGCCGATCCCAGTGGCCGCGCGGTCTAAGGCGTGGGTCTGCGTCCGCTCGCTTGCTGGGATTGCGGGTTCGAATCCCGCCGGGGCATGGATATCGGTCTTTTCTGAAAGTTGTGTGTTGTCAGGTAGAGGTCTCTGCGTCGGGCTGATCACCCGTCCAGAGGAGTCCTGCCGAGTTTGGTGTGTGTCTGAGTGTAATCTCGATACCTCAACACCGAGAAAGCCTTAACCCACTAGGGTCTGTGGTGTCGTCGGGAAAAAATGTATTCGGTGTAGAGGCTATACTACTGGTTGGAAAACCGAGAAAGTTTTGTTCGAATCCCGGCGGAGGCAAGACATTTATTTCTCCTCCGAAACGTCCATCTCGACTCCAGCGCCAACCCAACCTCCTACTCACTGCGTACAATGGACTTTTCCCTAGATGTAATACTGCCGGGGCGTGAAGTTGACCACTCACATCGCCCTAGCGCAGCGCTTAAGAATGTGTGGAGCAATACCTCCATGTCTTGCACATAACGACTTTGCCTTTATGAGATCTGCGCTCTTCTGGGATATTATGCAGTGTCGAGTGGTAATCGTTCACCGACGTTTCGGGACAACGTATTGGTCCCACCTGCAAGGCTCAAGAAGTCCAACAAGAAAATAAGATGCCTGTATTAAACGGAAGTCTGATCGGAACGGAAAATATTGGCGTTATTGTGCTTTCGACAGAAGCAAGGTTTTTTGAAACTAAATGTCTTTTGGTACAGGTGACTGCAGAAGCCGATATTAACACGTGCGTCATTCCACACCTTACAGATCAATAGCAGAGCCTGGCATTCCGTCATCAGGCAACTCCATGTCAAAGAAATTGCAACATAACCCGCGGTGCGACAACTACAGGCTGACTGTTACACATTTCCTCGGAAAATTTTGATTCAGTGGGAGGCTCTCCCGCCTTATGCCAGCAACGTGCCGCCTGTAGACCGGCCGTTCGAATAGGGGCGGTCTTACGTCAGTTTCTGTAGCTCAGTATCCGGGTAACGCCTGAAAATACGCCTTAGCCGATGCACTCCTCTTCTTCTTTTAAAAAAATCGCAATTTACAAAATATTCTAACCCCCCCCCCCTCGCTCGGGTTACAGCCGATGCACTACTCTTCTTCTTTTAAAAATAAAATCGCAATTTACAAAATATTCTAACCCCCCTCCCCCCGCTCGGGTTACAGCCGATGCACTACTCTTCTTCTTTAAAATAAAATCGCAATTTACAAAATATTCTAACCCCCCCCCCCCCCCCCGCTCGGGTTATAATCGTTGCGTTGCTACTTGACTGGAGACAAAATAAAAGGAAACTTATCCCCTTACATGAATTCAGATCTCCGCTCTTCTGGGATTTTACGCAGCGTAGATTAGTAATTTGCTACCGACAGTTCGGCACAGTCTCCCTGTGGGACCAACAGGTTGTCCCAAAACATCGGTAACCAAATTACCAATCTACGCTGCGTAAAATCCAAGAAAAGCGCAGAGCTACCTTAGCACCTCTAAATAAATACCATTCCATGAATTATCTCTGCTCCGGGGAAGTAACCTTCTTCAGATAAAGCATGTGATTTGAATCGCGTTCCACTCTCCTTAACCCCGGGTGTGAGCCCGCAGTACCCACTGAATAGGAAACTGAGTGAGTCACAGGAAATATCTGGGCCTGCTGACGAAAAACCAGTCAACTCGAACGCGGGTCATCCGCCTCATAAAGGTAAAGGTAAAGGTAAAGCAGTCCCATTACAGGCCTGGACAGGCCTACAGAAGTTACAACATCTGGCTGAGGCACATGGAGACAAAAGAAATCTTTGTCACCTGAGGTGTGGAAAGTTAAATGTGAGTTCTTTATAAGGTAGTGTAAAGGTAAAGGTAAAGCAGTCCCATTACAGGCCTGGACAGGCCCTTAGGGTTCCAGAAGGTCGAGGCTCCCAGATTTCTAGACAGTCGGCACATGAAGGTGGTAAGGTTGTCAGCCCTAGGCACCGGCCGCCTTTACCCCTCAGGAAATATTCCTGGTACTCAGGAACGTAGGCAATGATTTTACTATGGCAGACATGACAGTATGTGATAATTATAAACACGCTGTTCCAAAATAATGACGTCGGGTGATCCAGCGTGAAGACATTCCTTAAAACATTTCAGTTGCTGAATGTTAAAAACGCGAAACAGAATGTCACACAAGTAAGGACAGTGATCTTCTAGAATATTGCGCCGTGGGGGTCAAGTGTCACATCCCTGAAGATAGCAGTCACGTTATTCACCCTCGTGAGAAAATCCAATATCAAAACACAAGTCTACAAGGAATGTCTTAGAATTTGCCTTGAGTTACGAAGCATGTCTGTAGCACGTATCTGTCTGACTGCCATCTAAGTCAAGTGTCTTGTACCTTAAGCTTTTATAATTGCGATAAATTCCTCCTCGCAGGTGGAATGTGTATTCTGAACTCCTTTCTGCGCCTGCGCAATAACTTGTAATCTCAGCGGTTCATCAGAAGTGAAAAAAAAATTCTTACTGCTTGTTTACGCTCCGGGATGCCAGTAAATGAAAAAAAGAAATTATAAGAATGCAAATACTGAAAATCATTCGTCATTCAAGATACACTCCTTTAGGCAGCTCGCATTTTTCTGTGTTTCATTGCTAGCAAGGTGGTCTATGATACACTGGTTCCCATTGAAAGATTCTGGTGCTTGTCTAGAAGACATCTGAAGTATTTACAATTAGAATATTTGAGCTTCGAACCGGAACGTAGCCTCAGTAAAGATGAAAACACGTGCATTTACAAGATCCATACAGGCATAAATAAAGGATCGCATTTTCACTCACAAAGTACTGAAGGCCACCCGCTTCATAATTTGGAAATTTGTGTCGTTTCTCAGAGTTCTTCTGACGGCAAGGCTCAGCTACCACATTTGTTAGAGAAGCTATTTAACGGCGAACATGTGTGTTTGCGACAGCTGTGAATATAAATGTTCTTAAAACGACTATTGTATTCCTTGGCTTGTAACATAAAAACAGTTTAAGATGCAAGTATTCTTCAAGTAGCACTGAAGCATGCTTTGTGTGGGAAGGTTTATAAAATGTTCAAAGAGATTAACGGGCTGGGATTATAAACAAAGCAATTACAAAATAAGATCAACGTAGATACAAAATATTTACCTGTTGTTCTGTATGGATGCGAAACTTGGTCTCTCACACTGAGGGAGGAACAAAGACTGAGGGTGTTNCCATAAAATGTGGGGAATTTCTTGACTAGCTGAGAAACTGTTAGCTTCTCAAGAAGGCCTCTGCTCCATGGAGTTAGTTAGTTAGTCTCCAGCAGTTCAAGTTACCTTCTTTCACAGAAGGGTCTCTAAGCGCGCTAAACTCACGACGCATGCACGCTTGCTATATGATGAAGCAACAGTGTTCGAGGACACCATAAAATGGACAGCCTATACGAACAATTTACGTTCTCATATATTCCTACAGATCGGCTTGGAATAGCGGTGAAAACATTGACTTCTTTTCGAAAGATTCCTGACTGAAATCATTGGATATTACAGTCATCCACGTTTCTTAAAAACTTCGGCAAATATTTGTCTGTCGACATGACATAATGTCCCAACAGACTTGAATCCTCAGGCTATTCGAAAAAGTGTTCAAAAAATACATGTAACAGTTTCTAAACATTGTTATTTACATGTGAAATTGTCTCAAACATCCGATATATGTCTTCATTTACTATCGAAATTTGCCTTTGCATGACGTCTAAATCAATTTCTTTGCCTTCTGTTCACCAACCCCTCAACAATCTCACATCCACAGTTTGTGTGTTATAGTGACCTCCTTCATTTGAAATGTCTGACAGTTCAATTGCTTATACGACAGTAGGGTACCAACTGAAAGCCAGTGATTGGTTTACCAATAATGCCCTAAGTTATCTGAAATCTTTCCCTTTAAAACCGAATCCAACTGAGCAACATGGTCGCCTTTCCCTTACACTGCGAAGAAAATTCAAAACAGTAACAAACATACTTTTTTGACATTTAAAGCACAGAAATTTCTTCTTTCTGTCTCGTGTATTTACTGTTATTACAGTAGTTAACTTTCAGTGTCGAAAAAACATCGTTTTCATATGTACTAGCCATTCTGACTGAGACAGTACTGTTTCTACAGAATACACATGGAAGTTTAACCATTAAAATCTTGAAACTACTTCACGGATAAAAGAACCAGCACGCATTCCAAGCGTCTTGAAAAATTATTCACATCGGCTCATAAATCTGAACAGCCAGATGGACAAACACAAAACTTAGTTCTTGTATTATGCGATGAAAGTAAAACGCAACTGTTCTCACAGCAGTAACATTCATATTAATGACAGACAGAATATTTTTACACATTACCGTGACAATTGTCGTACAACGAAAGGACATTGAACTTTATTTATCTCACGCAGTTAACACTGTTCTGTATTGCAGTGAACAACAGTGTGTGAACACTGATAAACAAGGACAATATCGGCTATCAGCTATTTCGTCGGGATCCCGTTACAAGCCTTGGATATTCTTCCATGACAAGAACCAGGTCTGTGGGCAGTGGTTCGGAAAGGGTGGTTAGCGGACGGGGGGGGGGGGTCCACCAAATCATTTTGTCTTCATGTTATAAGTTAGAAAAAAAAATACTGTCAACATAATCCATAATTTGTATGCGTACAGATTCAGTATTCTTCATATATTGCCGGTGTCATGTCGACCGGGAGAACTCAGTCGGTATAGCAACTCGCTACGAGCTGGACGGTCCGAGGATCGAATCTCGGTGGGGGGGCGAGATATTCCACACCCGCCCAGACCAACTCTGGGGTCCAACCAGCCTCCTATACAATGAGTACCGCGCCATTCCAGGTGGTAAAACGGCTGGGACGGGGAGGGAGGGGGGTGGCGTTAACCACCCACCCCATCTAGCGCCGAGGTTAAAGAAAGAGTAGAGCTATATCCCTATTCCCCCTCCACGTCTACATGGCAGGTTATAGGGCGAACTTTACCTTTAGTACTGCGCCATATGTCACTTTTGTTCTCTGCTGCCGGAGACTGGACCCACGTTAAGTGGATAAAGGATGGTCATTACCGTCAATTACCGTGCAAATTTCTTTTTTGCTTCGGTCTACGTGTCTTAATTGTAATTTCGTGTGACTTGTGCCCCTCTGCAAGATGGTTCGTCTCCAGACGCTTTCTGTGTGTTTTGCCAAGCAGAGGTGTGTTGTGTACGGCACAACGAGGTCAGTAGCGTACAGCACTACGCATATACAAACATCGCCTAGATAAACACATGTTTCCTAAACCCCACAAAACTTAAAACAACTTAAGTAACTTCCACTTTTACTCGTTCCTACACGTTGACAATCAAATAAATTTATATCTTAATTACAACTTTGTTATAAATTTCACCACATTAGGGGTAACAACACCACTTTTATGAACATCAGTTCTCTATCTTCTATAACCATTCTATTTTTGGAGCGTACTTGAGATTCACAAGTGATATGCAATTATGAGTAGATTTTTCCTTGGGCCCGTTAAGAATATTGTCGGTTTCAGCGTTTATTACATTGTATGCAATGTCACGCACTGCGTTTTAGTATAATTTTATTGACAGTGAAAGTAAAATTTATGATAATTTTAAATACAAAATTCAACGTAATAGCAGGCTATTCTGTCAGCATTCTGTGTTGCAAAGGATTTCTGCGCACACTCATTGTACACCTTCGGAACACAGATTCAATATGTGACCTCTACTTAGGTGAAACGTAGATAGAGTGACGATGTCCGAGAATAAAGTGCTGTTGAAAGATTTGGAACTGCAAAAGACAAGGTAACTGGTAAACGCAGAAAACTACATAATTACAAGCTTCACAGTTTTTACTCTTCACTTAGCGAGTTTAACCCTTTAAAGACGAAGCGTATCTGTTTCATATAAGAACTCAGTGCGTACCGCGCTGTAAACACTCTCCACTTCGGTTATAAAAACCAGTCTCTTAATGTTTTATAAGGCAAAAGTTGCTGTTTGTTCTGAGATCCGTACAAAACACATAAACGCAACGTGGGCACCACGTAGAATTTTTTAATGTTAAACCTGGTGATACGTAAAGTTACCGCTAGGCTTTAAAAGGTTAATTGCCTAGAAGTGATTAGAGCGATGGGACGTGCGGGAAATGGAGGGTGTGACCCACATATTTGTTTCAAAAAATCGGCCAGAAATTTTTAAGGGACCAGGTGAGAGACCTAATCGTAGATGAAAGGATATTACTAAAATTGTTACCAGAAGACTATTTTATGGAAACTACGTTCCAGCGGGTTAGGAAAGGGCACAGTGACACAAGAGGGCTGTCGGTATAGCAATTTGTTACCGGCTGGTTGGTTAGGGGTTCGAATCCCGGTGTGAGTAAGAGATTTTCTCTTTCCCACACTCACCCAGACCGGCTCTGGGACCCACCCAGCGTCCTATTCAATGTGTAGCGCGGGCTCTTTCCCCCGAAATAGCCGCCGGGGCGGGAGGCCGGCTCCTCACATCCACTCATTTCCGAAGTTAAGAATAACTGGACGTATACCTTCACTCCCCCTACATACCTCCATGACATGGGCAGGGAAAACTTTACGTTTTTAAGTGGACAGCAATTGGCACTACGCAGGTCTCACTGTTGACGTTTTGAGTCCAGTAAAAGTTTAAAAGAAAAACAGGCATTACGAAGAATTTACAATAACCATGATTGCAGGCTGGTTATAATCAGTTTTGGGCTTAAAAAAGATTCATTGAATTAACCCTTTAAAGACGAAGCGTATCTGTTTTATATAAGGACTCAGTGCGTACCGCGCTGTAAACACTCTCCACTTCGGTTATAAAAACCAATCTCTTAATGTTTTATAAGGCAAAAGTTGCTGTTTGTTCTGACATCCGTACAAAACACATAAACGCAATGTGGGTACCACGTAGAATTTTTTAATGTTAAACCTGGTGGTACGTAAAGTTACCGCTAGGCTTTAAAAGGTTAAATAATGAAGGCTCGCCATGCGATGCAACTCACTGCCCTTTAAGATTCAATGTCTTAAGATCTCCAATTCCTTACTGTTTTTATTAAGATATTTAATATTTCATTTAAATTATAAAACAAAATCTCAAAAGGAAACATCAAACGTGTGCGAAAGCCACGGTTGACTAGCTAGCACTGGTGCTTTTAGTCTTTTTTGGGTTCTGGGTTCAAACCTCTCTCCAGAGACCAGCTGTCTTTATCGAGTTCTTCCTCCGGCTCGCCCTAAAATTGCAGGTGCACTAGCTCATATTACGTCACAATCGCTTCCTTACAAATCCCTTCCAATTAATTATTCATTCACCATCCTCTAAGGCCTATCCAAGTAACAGACAATGGCATTAACCCTTTAAAGACGAAACGTGTTTGTTTTAGATAAGGACTCAGTGCGTACCGCGCTGTAAACACTCTCTACTTCGGTTATAAAAACCAGTCTCTTAATGTTTTATAAGGCAAAAGTTGCTGTTTGTTCTGAGATCCGTACAAAACACATAAACGCAATGTGGGCACCACGTAGAATTTTTTAATGTTAAACCTGGTGGTACGTAAAGTTACCGCTACGCTTTAAAGGTTAAAACAACCTGACATAATTAATAGAAAATGTGAATATAGGTACAGCAAAAATCATCCGAGAAAGGAAAAACACCTGATCAGTTCATGAAATCTACATGTCTCAGACAAGTAAACGTGAAAAATTCCCAGGGTTAATTCTTTGAAACACCAAACACACTCATTTCCGCATTGATACTGCGTAGGTTTCCCTTGACCATATGAGTCAAACCTTCGCTATTTGATTCGCCTACATACGCACGCGTGCAGCAACATCTGAAGAGCTGTGCTGGCGACGTCTTGTAGAACTCAGATGGGCGGAATAAATTGTGTCCGGGCTTGACGTCAGGAATGGTTATGACCGTCAGCGTGACGGCAGGACGTACGATTCTGGCGCTCCCCTGCGACTCGATAATAATCGGGGGTCCTTTTTCAGAGGCGTAGCGAAGGGTGTCGAGTGATGCGGCCGCCACCGACGGCATACTCCAAGAGGCGGCAAAGTAAATATTTCAAATGATTTAAAATCGATTTTTTGAGCTCAACAAATTTCATGTCCTTCAGCCAAATAACGGGAAATTCAACAAATAACTGTGTGTGTGTTTTGTTAAGTTCAACATTTCTCAAATTCAATATTGATCCAACCAATTTAATATTATTAAATGTACAAAGAGAGTTTTATCATCAATCGTAACACACTCCTACATGTTTCGACCCTGCTGGGTCATCTTCAGGGAGAACTTTTTGTTATCGTTACACTAAGGTTGCACTTTATAGTTGATTGAGAATGTGCTGCTGACTGTGTACCGTGTACTGGAGTTCACGCCCCCAAAAACAACGCAGTACACAGTCAACAGCACATTCTCAATCAACTATAAAGTGCAACCTTAGTGTAACGATAACAAAAAAGTTCTCCCTGAAGATGACCCAGCAGGGTCGAAACATGTAGGAGTGTGTTACGACTGATGATAAAACTCTCTTTGTGCATTTGTTGGTGATTAGTGTCTTTGTATAATATAGTGCACGGACATGGAACACATTAAAATTATAAAATGTCTTTACATTATAATATTTATATGTTAATCCGACATGTTTCGATCCCGAGTGGGATCATCTTCAGGGATTCACTCAAAGGTAAATGTTACACAAAAAATAACAATACTAACTAGGATAATACTATACAATACTAATAGTCACGCATGGTATAAATAATACAACAAATTTATAATTCCTGTTGGGTGCGTCCGTTGTGATCATTCAGCCCCGGCGCCAAAAAACATAGCACCGCTGCTGCCCCCGGTCATTATTAACCAACTTATTCCAAGATTTCTCAGAATGCTGCCTTCTGTCAGAGAAATGGAATGCAGTCCTAAAGAACCCACAACAAATCGTAGCATTACGTGCGTTTTGGGGACCCCCCCCCCCCCCCACCAATGGTGTCACCACGCAGGGGCTTCTGCAGAGGCCTTGCTGTGCTACTGCTTTCGAAACACGTCACACTGCTCAAACCTACTCAGTAAAACGTTAGGCATTTACATTTATAGAATGCGTTAAGTTCGACAGGATACCGTATTTAGTGTGTAATGAACACGGCAGGCACTGTACGTATAAATGTAACATTGAGGCGCGTTCGCGTAACCATTGTTGTCGTGGAGAAGCAATAAGTATTACATATTCTGAGTGCGTGTCTGTACCCTTAGTTATGCAGCATGCAAAGCGCATGCGCCGTATTATATTCTCATCTGTGGCCTGTCCGGCTCTACCACATTTTTCACATTATCTCATAAACGGCACGATTTTCGAGAAACAAGGTTACTGAACATAAAATGTGTTTTGATTTTGCCTACAAATTTTGTCTGAAATATATGTCATTCTAAGAAGAATTCAGCAATATACTATCATAAATGCACACAGGTCTTCATGCAAAGCACCTGTTATTCTTGTCAGATTTTAATGCAATCTGAATATTCTCGACAGATTTTCTAAAAATGTTCAAATATAAGATTTCATTAAAATCCGTCCAGTGCGAGCCGAGTTCTTCCACGCGGACAGACGGGTAGACAGACAGACAGACAGACAGACAGACAGACAGACAGACAGACAGACACGACGAAGCTAACAGTCGCTCTTTGAAATTTTGCGAACGTGCCTAAACACGTTCCACCCCGCTAACTTCGCCTTTACCAGACAACCAAATTCGTATCATCACACTACAGCTACGATGACGTTATCAAACAGGTGACGAGGATTATCATCACTTAGCGGTCTTCTGGTGATCGCTCAGGTGAAAGGAAACCCCCGCTTTCATCGGCCAACTTTATTTCACGCATCTGAAATCTGATTACGGTACGACGGCGAAAGTTACGTGAGTGGGCAGGTTGTTCGAGGTGAAATGAAACAGAAGCGAGTGTCCACATACAGCTGTCATACGAAGTGAGTCTGTAACACTGATACACTAGGGGGAAACTTCAGACGAATGTTTGTGAAAGTTGATTCTTAATTACAATCCGTTTTACGACCGTGGATTAACCCTTTAAAGACGACGTGTGTCTGTTTTATATAAGGACTCAGTGCGTACCGCGCTGTAAACACCCTCCACTTCGGTTATAAAAACCAGTCTGTTAACCTTTTAAAGCCTAGCGCTAACTTTACGTACCACCAGGTTTAACACTAAAAAATTCTGCGTGGTGCCCACATTGTGTTTATGTGTTTTGTACGGATCTCAGAACAAACAGCAACTTTTGCCTTATAAAACATTAACAGACTGGTTTTTATAACCGAAGTGGAGAGTGTTTACAGCGCGGTACGCACTGAGTCCTTATATAAAACAGATACGCTTCGTCTTTAAAGGGTTAATGTCGTATAAGGCAAAAGTTGCTGATTGTTCTGAGATCCACACAAAACACATAAATACACTGTGTGGGTAGAACATAGAATTTTTTAATGTTAAACCTGGTGGTACGTAAAGTTACCGCTAGGCTTTAAAAGGTTAAGCTTCAAAATGTGCTCGCAACTTGGTATCGTGGTATCTGCCATCCGCTTGATACAAAAAAAACCCCACTTGTGTATACTTGTGGGTAAAAAAATAGAAAGTGAATACTTTATGAAATTTGTGTTAACATTATGTTTACAGATGTTATTGGCTTTATTATATTAATTGCACCAAAACAAATCATGCGACAACATAAGGCGCTTTCACACTTATTTTATACCCTTTATGCATCACCCTTCACTCTTCAGTGGGGAAAGTTAAATAACAATATTAAATTTTCTAAGCAACCAACATTAATATCAAGTTTCTAATGACCTATTATTCTCGATCAACGCTCCAGTCATCCACCAGTACATTACAGCCCTGTAACACACTTCATTGTCGTTTTGTTAAATACGAAAGAATTTGGCAGTACAATGAAATTGTTAGAGTTCATTTAGTGGTGCATCAGGGGAAAATGTTTTAAAATGCCTGGTCTAACACGTACATTCTCTAAAGAGCTGTTAAAAATTGAATAAACAGAGAATCACAATGAACTGCGGTCGCTGTGTTTAGCCTCAAAGTTCTTGTTACCAGTGTACTCAGTGTTTGAAAAATAATCCAATGAAACCGTTGGGGCATCTCGTGCAGACGAAAATAGCGTCTGTCTGCAGTCCGTGGCAGAACCCAGGATCGATCAGTGCAGCGCAATACAGAGGCACCAGGCGCTTGTAGCTTGGCGCCATAACACTGTACTATATACATGCTTATCGATAATGCCTCACAGCTTTATACAGCCTTGGAAGATTCAGCTCGTTCATGGTGGCGCTACGACAGTCACTGGGATGTCTGCAAGAGCCGAGGGACTTGCAGAAGATGTTTGTTCATTAACCCTTTAAAGACGAAGCGTATCTGTTTTATATAAGGACTCAGTGCGTACCGCGCTGTAAACACTCTCTACTTCGGTTATAAAAACCAGACTCTTAATGTTTTATAAGGCAAAAGTTGCTGTTTGTTCTGAGATCCGTACAAAACACATAAACGCAATGTGGGCACCACGTAGAATTTTTTAATGTTAAACCTGGTGGTACGTAAAGTTACCGCTAGGCTTTAAGAGGTTAAGACACACAGGAGCCGATTTCGGGTGAAACCCCTAGATATATATTCAGGACAGAGAAAACATTACTGATTTGCGTTGGGTTATTTAAGAACTCTGTATCGACTACAAAAGTTATTTGAGTAAACATTTCTTATAAAGGTAAAGGTAGAGTTATCCCTGTTCAGGCTTGGACAGGTCCCTAGGGCTCCAGGAAGTTGAGGCTCGCAGAATTTCTAGACCGTCAGCACATGCAGGTGGTAAGCTTGTCAGACCTACGCACCGGCCGCCTTTACCCCCCAGGAGATAGCCCTGGTACTCATTTCTATCAGAGGCTGAGTTGACCTCAGGGCCATAATGTGGCCGGAAGGATTAAGTCAATAAAAAGTTCAAACATTCCTGATACCAATATGAAATTATCAGAATTCTACTAGATTATTTAACAACTCTGTATCAGCAGCAGATATTATCTGCGTAGACATGCCAGAACCCAATAAGAAATAGGATAAAATTCTGCTACATTATTTAAGCACGCTATATCCACTACAAAAATCATCATTGAATGCGACCAAAGGATTCACGCATGATGGACTGGAAAATATGGGAAAGGAGAAAGTAAAAGGACGGTGAAGAATTTTGCGTAACCAAAGACGCAGGATTTGTACTCCTCACCAAATATTATTATGGTGATGAAATGAAGTAATATGAGATTGGCGGAGAATGTGGAACGCATGGGAAAAGAAGATAAATATATAAGCGATTTTGGTGGGAAAAGGTGAAGAAAATGGATCTTCTGGAAAAACAACAGGAATATTGACAAGATAATATTAAAAACAGGACAGTAAATAAATGGGAGGGAAGGGTGTGAAGTGGATTTATCTGGCTCAAAATACGTAATTTTGGCGGGTGAACCTTGGGATACCATAAAGCGCGGAGAAATTCTTAATTAGCTTAGAAACTATCAGCTTCTCAAGAAGGACTCTGTTCCACGTGAGTGCTGAAGCAAAGTAACAGGGACAGTTCCATATTTTTTCGATCATGGAACAAGAATAAACTAAACAATGAATATTCATAAAATTATTCAGGTGCCCTTAATGGTGTGTTGTTGTGTCAATAGAAGAAAGGCAACAATTGTTTTCACAACATCATTCACCGATACCAATATATGTGACAAGGAACACGGATAAATGAAGTCTATTGTTGGACATTAAAATGTTCCTTTTACTCGCGGTTCACGCTGGGGTCTCTGCGAAGGAATAACATAGCATTGTTCTGACAGCACGATTTTTCATTCTATGTATCTCACTGCTGTAGAAACAGTTATAATGGAAACAATGAACACTCACTTTTACATACTTATGTTTCATTCTTACACGAAAGTATTTTAATCCTCTTTAACAGCTCGGAGGTCCACTTGTGTGACCTTCCATTAAAGAGACAATTAACACAATGCCCTAATTGTACTTCTTAGAACGTAGGCTTACATGTTTTAACGAATTTACTTGGCAAAGGTTACAGCCTGTTGTAGTTCCCAATTTCATAATCTTATGTTTCCCCGAAGATTGAGATATGTCTTAACATTTTAAAGCCTAGCGGTAACTTTACGTACCACCAGGTTTAATATTAAAAAATTCTACGTGGTGCCCACATTGCGTTTATGTGTTTTGTACGGATCTCAGAACAAACAGCAACTTCTGCCTTATAAAACATTAAGAGACTGGTTTTTATAACCGAAGTGGAGAGTGTTTACAGCACGGTACGCACTGAGCCTTATATAAAACAGACAGGCTTCGTCTTTAACCTTTTAAAGCCTAGCGGTAACTTTACCTACCACCAGGTTTAACATTAAAAAATTCTACGTGGTGCCCACATTGCGTTTATGTGTTTTGTACGGATCTCAGAACAAACAGCAACTTTTGCCTTATAAAACATTAAGAGACTGGTTTTTATAACCGAAGTGGAGAGTGTTTACAGCGCGGTACGCACTGAGTCCTTATATAAAACAGACAGGCTTCGTCTTTAACCTTTTAAAGCCTAGCGGTAACTTTACATACCACCAGGTTTAACATTAAAAAATTCTACGTGGTGCTCACATTGCGTTTATGTGTTTTGTACGGATCTCAACAAACAGCAACTTTTGCCTTATAAAACATTAAGAGACTGGTTTTTATAACCGAAGTGGAGAGTGTTTACAGGGCGGTACGCACTGAGTCCTTATATAAAACAGATACTCTTCGTCTTTAAAGGGTTAAATAAGTAAATAAATAAATACGTAAATAAATAAATAAATAAATAAATAAATATAATAGGGCAGCTAACACTTTCAGTATGGCATAAATTAAGGTGAAACCCATTGGCACAGAAATATTGCAGTACCTAACACACTGCGCACATCTGAAGCACTGGTCTTACATTTGTCTCAGAGTTTATCCTATTGCACATTATTCTCACTGCGTGATATGCATATCTCAATTAGCTATCGCGTTGAGGGCTGACAATGGCAGACGGTTAGCAACTCAACTTTAATGCTGCTGTAGTATTTAACCTTTTAAAGCCTAGCGGTAACTTTACGTACCACCAGGTTTAACATTAAAAAATTCTACGTGGTGCCCACATTGCGTTTATGTGTTTTATGTGGATCTCAGAACAAACAGCAACTTTTGCCTTATAAAACATTAAGAGACTGGTTTTTATAACCGAAGTGGAGAGTGTTTACAGCGCGGTACGCACTGAGTCCTTATATAAAACAGATACGCTTAGTCTTTAAACGGTTAAACGCCAGATTCTGCTTAAGTGGGATTCGGCAACATCACAGTCGTCATATTAATTTATGCAACGAATTATATAAACATTAACGAAGAAATTATAAGCACAACAGACTTGCGAAATGCTTGTATCTTTGCTGCTGCGACAGCGTCATTAAAACTGTAAAAAAGTTATAAACAAGAAACCACAGCCTTACCGGTTGTTACGCGCGTTGGCAAAATAGCGGACAGCGACTATTAGCTTCATCATGTCTGTCCGTCTTTCCGTCCGTCCGCAAGGAATAACTGGGCTGCTAGTGGACGGATTTTCATGAAATTTGGTATTTGAGTATTTTTCTTCGAAAACTCTGTCGAGAAGAGTAAAGCTTGATTAAAACCTGAGAAGAATAACGGGTACTTTACACGAAGACCTGTGTACATTTATGACAGTATCTCGCTGAATTCTTCGCAGAATGAGAAATGTAGCATACAAACTTTTTTTTAGTGGTGAAGGGCCCCGCAGCAGACGCTACGGACGCACCGCAGCCATGAGACTTATTGTGCAACCCGGTGGTGAAGATGACGATGATGATTATTTTTTGTCCTTTTCCTAGTAATGGAGCACCGGTGGAATGAAACTGACAGGGGAAAACCGAAGAACTCGGGGAAAAACTTGTCCCAGTGCCACTTTGTCCACCACAAATCCCACATGGACTGACCCGGGATCGAACCCGGGCCTCCGCGGTGGGAGGCCAGCAGCTAACCGTCTGAGCCATGGCACGGCCCTGACGCTGTAGAGAAAAGCAAAACACATATTTTATTTTCAATGCCAAAATTTAACAACTCATTTTTAAAGATCAACAATGTTGCATTCCGTGTCGTTATGATGCATCGTTCGGTAAATATCTCTGGGCATGTAACATCCCAGAAGACTTGCATATTGAGCAACACTGTTTTGAGAACCTGACACGTTGCAAAGATTCAAAATATTTACCGAAGTTGACAAATACGCGGTGAAATTAAAGGACAATTACTTATGCTTATGTAACATTATACAAAGCGTGATTAGCACAAAAACAAGACCTTTATCTAAAATAAAAGAACATCAAGGACGACTGGACAGTAAAACTGTAAATAAAACGTTTGGCCAATATACGTTCACAAACTCAGAATACACCTTTCAGCACTTGCCTGCTGTGTAAGTGGGAATCAAGTCTTCAATAAAAAAGTTTAACTGCGTCACAGCTTTCATTTCCTTTTCCGTCTCTGTCGCATCTTTCTACCATCTGCCAAATCCCTCGACGATTTCAATGGACTCACCATTCATTCAGTTGTCTCATTACCGGTCAAGCAAATTTAAGTATAGCCGAATCCGGTTATAATGACATCGGTTTATACGACACCTCGTCTATAGCGTCAGATATTCTGTGGTACGAATTAATTCGTCACTGTTAACAATAACATTACACTTTTCGGTTATAACAACACTCGTTTATAACGACATAAAATATTCAGTCCTTTTCATGACGTTATAACCGAGTTCGACAGTAATTAATATTGCGAATCGCTCTTAGATTTGAGGTCAGTAGTCAAATCAAAATGTGGCTCCATTGAATGTAATGCGCTTTGTAAATTGTTTTTACGTGGGACTTGAAGTTCTCCTAGACAAAAGCAATGTCACGTACTTTATGATTATGCCATTGTGCGTGCGCAATAAGATGCTATCTCGTCACTCCAGGAGTCTCAGAACAACAAATTATAATCACTGGAACCATTTTTCGCTAGTTTACTTTTTCCTGATGTCGCAAGTGGATGTCTGAGTCGGGCCGATCACTCATCCAGAGGAGTCCTACCCGAGTGTGATTGTGAAGCCTCGATAATGAGGAGGTCCTGGCCCACTAGGGGGCTGTTGCGCCACTGGAAAAAACAACTTTTATTTCATTATATTTTTTCTCCTGATATGACAGAATATACAGGCTTTACGATTTTGAACATATGCATATTATTGACGTGGGGATTCTTCCGTTCTTTTTGCGAAATCAAAATGCCTTTGCAACGAAGAAAAATTTCGCAAAAGTTTACCCTACACCGACTCTCCTTCGCCTTCTTGACATCCTTTAATTACAACCTGTTTATAAATCCAGACTACTTCAAGTTTCGTGTCGTAACACATTGACTCCAAACCCTCAGCTAACATACATCATACACTAAAACATTTAGTGTAGCCCGTCCCCCCCTCTACCTACCTGTTCACAGCAGGTGTCGAGGTTTTTATTTTCACTTGATCACACTCAGACACACACCACAGTCGGTAGGACTCCTCTGGACGAGGGATCAGCCCGTCACAGAGACCTCTACCTGACAACACAAACACTGTACAAGAGAAAGAAATCCATGCTACCGGTGGGATTCGAACCCACGATCCCAGCAAGCGCTTGGCCGCAGACCTACGCTTCAGACCGCGCGGCCACTGGGATCGGCTAAATATTTAGTAATTTCCAGTTAAATATTTGTACTCATTAGTGAATATATGCCGTTATTCCGCTTCTGTCTGTAAGAGTATAAACTGTAAATGACGCTTCCCTTATTTAACTAAAAGAATCCCGTTTCAAATACTGGTTACTGTATAAGACGTTTTAAGAGGTTTCCCTCAAACACACGCAAACGCCACAATTGTAACTTCAAACACAACTTCGTATCTTCAATTCCACTTCACCATTCGTAGGATTCTTGTCTTTTTTTCAGTGCTGTGTAACATATGCAGAGAAAACGACGTCGCTAAATAAACAAAGAAACAAATAGCGCTCGTTACATAATCATCTGACACCTGTATCCTGTTGTCTCCTTATCAAGTCCCACTCAAAGGCGCATAATGTATTCTTCGCACAGTGTTAAACGTCGCTGTGAGTGTGACAGGTGTTTGTTCATTTGTCTCATACGTCTCTTCCAGTGTCAGCGTCATAAATATGTACAAGTAAGGTGACAAACATCATATCATAATAACACATAAGGTTTATGGCCTGTGGAAAACGCGTAACGAATTCGCAGAAAATCATATCATTTAAAAATCCTGCCCACGCTCGCAGTCCAGAGTTTCATTTCACCCAAAAATAAAAAAAAAAAAATCCGCACATATCGCCATGCAATTATGCAACACACGTTGCCTATTAGCAACAGTGGTTGCCTAGAAAGCACGTAGGCCTATTAACAGGAAAAGTTGTGTATGACGTCACGCCTACTACGTTTTTGTTTTACTTATGGTTAAAGTCACTGTCTCTTGACATGTTACGCCGTGCACTTTGGTTCGGTTCCCCGCATTCATAACACGTTCTTCTCTTTCTCAAAACGTACTGGCCTGCTTTGTTACCCACACAGACCCTAATCAAATCTCAATCGATCCAAGGAATAAGACGATCAGACCGTGAAGCTGACCACTCACGTTATCTACGGCTGAGGCTAAGAATAAGTGGAGCAATACCTCCACTCCCATACTCCTTCATGGTACTATGCTTAATTAATTACAACGACAAATTTACCTTTACATTCGTGTAGACAATTGAGCCCGAATATCTGTCGAATTAAAGCCAAAGGGCGAGTACTTATTTTGCTGTTTATAATGGCATGCCACGCTTGCCTCGCATTTCAGTGTATCTGTCCTCATCTCTGACCACCGTTGAGATGAACATCCAAATATATTTTTGCCACACAGCAAGGAGAATGCGTATGTTTCAATTTCTGAGAAAAACAGGCAAGTGGTTAAGTGTTCAGGTCTTCTGAAATGTAACGCAGTGTTGTCGGATGAGTTGTTTTCGACGTTTCGAAGGCAACACACCCCTTCGAAATTTTTCGACGTTTCGGAGGCACCAATTTCCTTCGAAATATTCCGACCTTTCGGCGGCACCATGTTCCTTCGACATGTTTTGACGTTTCCAAGGCACTCCGTTCCTTCGAAATCTTTCGACCTTTCCAAGGCACCAAGTTCCTTCGAAATGTACCGACGTTTCAGCGGCACCACATTCCTTCGAAATGTTTTGACGTTTCCGAGGTACTACGTTCCTTCGAAACGTTTCGACGTTTCGAAAGCACTACGTTCCTTGTAAATATTTAGACGTTAGGGAGACACTATGTTCCTTCGGAAATTTTCGATGTTTCGAACGCATTACGTTCCTCTGAAACGTCGGAAACAACTCACCCGACACAGGGTCACATCCCAGAAGACTTGACTCGTCGACTACACCGCTCTGAGTGCCTCAAATCTTGCAGACTCGCAGTTATAATAATCCAATAAGAATTACCCACAGGCCGTAGTAATTTTAAAGCTATGAAAATTAAGTAGGTCTCATTAAGAAGTGTTGAGTGAAGGACATGATTATTAATTAATATCCGACTGTCTTCTTTTTGTCCCTTCAGCTTTCAGACAGTTGCAAAATTATCATTCAACACACTGCGGTCGTTTGGTACAGGTCGAGAGCAACATAAAAAGTAAATTCTTGTCTTCCGGTTGTCATATGTAATTACAATGTACAGTGAAGGCAACAAGGCACGAAAACGTGTTACTACATTTGGAAATGTCTTTACAAAGTCCCAATGCCCGGCCTTGCTAACTACCTGGTAGTAATAAATTATGAGATTGCGAATAAATTTTGATGTTGAACACCGGAACACCTAGTCACCGCAGGAGGGCCGCATATGAGACGACAGTGTCTGCACTGTGCTGTTTACAGGTGTCTGGGCACCATATTGACATCAAGCTTGTGTTTGCAATTTAGTTCCACCGCGAACCGATGACTGGTAAAAATCTTCCAACAGTAAAATAATGTGCCAATGTTTATCTCAGTCCGAACTGTATCCCCACAGGCTATGTCCCACATGCCTAACAGGTTAATTCAGAAGTAATGGGATTCGATTATATTGGAGGGGGCTGGGAATTAACGGTTCGAATCTCGACTGATTGAATAATCATTTTTTTAATGTTGTTGATGTAAATTATTAGAAAAAAAATGTTGGTTTGGATAAGTGAAACATTCATCTGAAAGATGAGTGAAAGATGAGGCATGTGTGTGTGCAAACACTTGTCAATAAATGTTTACTGACTACACGCATGTCACTACTCGTCCTCGTAGCCCTGACCTCTTTTGCCTACTCACAGCAGGTGTCGAAGTTGTTTATTTTCACTTGATCACACTCAGACACACACCACAGTCGTTAGGACTCCTCTGGGCGAGGGATCGGCCCGTCGCAGGGACCTCTACCTGACAACACAAACATTCACAAAAGACAGACATCCATGCCCCCAGTGGGATTCGAACCCACGATCCCAGCAAGCGCTCGGCCTAAGGCCCACGCCTTAGACTGCGCGACCACCGGGATCGGCCATGTCACTACTACACCACTAAAATACTGTTTACATTAATTTATATACACAAATTTGTATAAAGATACAAAATAACACGGTAAACTGTATTGTTCTCATATCGACAAATGACAAGTAATTGTAATACGACTCATTAACGCTGTATGGTTAGAAGTTATAACTAACTGCATGGAGCAGAGTCCTTCTTGAGAAGCTGACGGATCCTCAGCTAGTTAAAGGATTAACCGCAGTTTGTGGAACCCGAAGGTTCATCACCGCGTTCACAAGAGCCTGCTGCCACTGATACCCATTCTCGAACCCAACCAATGTACTCCACACCCTCACATCCCATTTCCTTAAGATCCGCTTTAATATAATCCTCCCATCTACGCCCAGGTCTTCCTAGTGGTTTCTTTTCCTCAGGTTAAAAGTTATCAACGGATGTTAAAAGGTAGGCATTTCAATTATTCAGGCACTAAAATATTCCTGGCTGGTTTTGACAGGTGTTTAAATGTCCAGCGTTTTCACTACTGAGTTCTAATTCACATCTGCACATCAGCCACTATTTTGACGATACCATTCGGTTGCGGATGGCACACGATTGGTAGTTTAGGATGATAATGATCAGTAGTAATCGGTAGTTAAACGATGATACATGATCGCGAGTCAAGGATGACACATGATCGGTAGTTAAGGATGACACATAATCGGCAATTAAGGATGCCACAATCGGTAGTTACGAGACGACACACGATGGGCAGTTAGTGATGACACACGATCGGTAGTTAGTGATGACACACGATCGGTAGTTAGTGATGACACACGATCGGTAGTTAGTGACGACACAAGATCGGTAGTTGAGGAAAACACACGATCAGCGGTTAAGGATAATACATAATCGGTAATCAAGGACGAAACGCGATCGGTAGTTAAGGAAGACCAATGACGATAAGTTAAGAAATGACACACCCATGCAGTTGTTTTGCAGACGCAAGCGCAATATGTCAGCTACGGGACCACCTGCAAATAGCCTGATACTAATAACAGTTAATTGTATTCGTCTTAATTACATTCTCCTTCATTAGAAATCTCCTCCCCCTTAAAAGATTTCGGCCTTCACAGGAATCTGTGCTGTTGCAAGTAATTTATTGCGCGTTCTTTCGAAACCGACCTGCCATGGAAAAGAAATGTATCCCACACCTTTTCTCACAGTACTTAATACAGGGGTGTAAAAACTGTATTACTTTTAATTATTGTTGACTGTTAAATTATTATTCGGCAATACATCGACTTTTGTGTTTATGTACAGTCATATGACGGTAATACAGGGCGTTCAAAAAGAAACGCAACCAAGTGAGATGGCATGTTCATTATTGAATTATAATAAACGTTCAATTTTTTGGCCATTATGGTTTGTACACAACTGACATGACGAATCACGTTACATAACACGTTTTTAATGTCTTACCTGACACGCCGTCTACTGTACAATGAATGCTGACCTGTAAATCTTCCAATGTATGAGGGTGATTTGACTACACAATGTTCTTTACTAATCCCCATAAAAAGAAATTAGGTGGGTTAAGGTCAGGAGACCTTGGTGGCCATAATCCTTTTGAAAACAGCTGCGCCTAAAACACAAACTCTTAGGTCAGTTAAAGAAAACATGCATTCTCCATGTGCTGCGTTTCTTACTGAACTATCTGTAGTTAATTAAAATTGAAGAGGATTCGGGAAAAAAACGATCGTGGCCTATTTGCATATACCTGCGGCAACGAACTGTGTCCATGATATCGGTATCAACAACACATATTTCAACAGGTATTAGGGTCATGCAATATCGAATTAGCTATAACAGAGGGGCTGTGGATGGTGAATCAGTAGGGATCTGATAGGAAAATACAGCTGCATAGGTGTAACTTGGGGGGAGGGGCAAGAGGGGGCCAATGGCCCCACAATATTTTTTCAACCTACGAATAGTTTTTTTGGTTACTGAATTGGATAATGGCAAATAAAAATGGATACAAAAAATAAAATGAAAAACTAACGTTTTATTGGACCAATATTCCCCTCTTTCAAACTCGACTCCTTTGTAAAATAAAGTTCCTAATACCCATGGTACACCCCCCCCCCCCCCGTGTTACTAGCGAAGTTACGCTTACGGATAGTTGTATACTTGAAGGTACTAATCGTAGCCGTGCCATGGCTCAGGCGGTTTAGGCGCCGGCGTCCCACCGCGGAGACCCGGGTTCGATCCCAGGGTCAGTCCATGTGGGATTTGTGGTGGACAAAGTGGCACTGGGACAGGTTGCTTCCCCCAAGTACTTCGGTTTTTCCCTGTCAGTTTCATTCCACCTACGCTCAACTACTTAGAAAAGAAAAAGAAATCATCATCATCATCATCATCATCATCATCATCATCATAGGGCTGCACAAGAAGCCTCAAGGCTGCAGTGCGTCCGTAGCGTCTGCTGCGGGGGCCCGGTACCAGCCATGATTTCTAAATGACTGAGGGAACTACGAAATATCGCAGTCAAGCTAACCTGCACCGGACTGCAAGCCAGTCAGACGCCTTACCGCTGCATCAAGGCCGGACACAGGCGTTTGGCAACAGCGAAGGTCCGGGTTGAGTTACAGAGCAGTCCGTATCAGAATCTGAGACAAACAAAATTGCATGAAGACGGTATTATATCCGCACACTTCAGTTTTACTCTGCAACTGTATAACGGTCCATATTCATCTACAATCAGGTGTTGGAACAACACGTCCGTTACTGCCGCAGTGCCTTGGGTCTACGCCCCGTCTCACAATTAACCTTTCAAAGCCTAGCGGCAACTTTACGTACCACCAGGTTTAACATTAAAAAATTCTACATGATGCCCACATTGCGTTTATGTGTTTTGTACGGATCTCAGAACATACAGCAACTTTTGCCTTATAAAACATTAAGAGACTGGTTTTTATAACCGAAGTGCAGAGTGTTTACAGCGCGGTACGCACTGAATCCTTATATAAAACAGATACGCTTCGTCTTTAACATTTTAAAGCCTAGCGGTAACTTTACATACCACCAGGTTTAACATTAAAAAATTCTACGTGGTGCCCACATTGCGTTTATGTGTTTTGTACGGCTCTCAGAACAAACAGCAACTTTTGCCTTATAAAACATTAAGAGATTGGTTTTTATAACAGAAGTGGAGAGTGTTTACAGCGCGGTACGCACTGAGTCCTTATATAAAACAGATACGCTTCGTCTTTAACATTTTAAAGCCTAGCGGTAATTTTACATACCACTAGGTTTAACATTAAAAAATCCTACGTGGTGCCCACATTGCGTTTATGTGTTTTGTACGGATCTCAGAACAAACAGCAACTTTTGCCTTATAAAACATTAAGAGACTGGTTTTTATAACCGAAGTGGAGAGTGTTTACAGCGCGGTACGCACTGAGTCCTTATATAAAACAGATACGCTTCGTCTTTAACATTTTAAAGCCTAGCGGTAACTTTACATACCACCAGGTTTAACATTAAAAAATCCTACGTGGTGCCCACATTCCGTTTATGTGTTTTGTACGGATCTCAGAACAAACAGCAACTTTTGCCTTATAAAACATTAAGAGATTGGTTTTTATAACCGAAGTGGAGAGTGTTTACAGCGCGGTACGCACTGAATCCTTATATAAAACAGACAAGCTTCGTCTTTAAAGGGTTAATCACGGTAAAACCAGCTGTCAGCATATTATACCGTTTCATTTTAAACCTACCGGCAAGCTACACGTGTGTCTCATGACAACATAAAAGTGGCCCCGTTCTTCTACGATATTACGCAGCGTCGAGTGGTAATACTTTACCGACGATTCGGGACAACCTATCGGTCCCATCATCAAGGGTCAAATGTCCAATACTTCTTGATTCTTGACTTCTTATCCTTATCGCATTTCAAAATTTCCCTACCAAATTCCCCCATGCTTCTTGCTTTCCCCACCCGCATCACATGTAAAACTCATTATAATCTCCTGGTCTTAAAAACTATCACAGAAATTTAACAAAATAAATTCAAACTGAGAGGCGCCAAGGTTCAGCCGTTACACATACATTTTACATAAACAAGACACCATCTAATAGCTTTCTAAAAGTTTACTGAGAGAGGAATACGAGTGTGATCAGCCGGCCTTATTACCAGTACATATCTGTCATCGTGATATGGGGTTGATGACACTTTGTAACTAACTGTCGCTACTCTCCGAATTATAATTTAGAATTTACGAAGTAATCACACCTTGCTGGAATCTGATATCCATATGACAGTAAACACGTAGCTTTAATATCACGCGTCTCCTCTTTAAACGCTTTCAAATCGCAGATTTCTACTTTCTCAGTTCCTTACCAACTACTTGTAACGGTACAAGATTTTATATCTAACTCCATTTGTAAAGAATCGTGTGTCAAGCAGTGACATCTGGACGGCGAAACGACGCGGTTCTACTTCAAGTTTCAAAGACCGTTGCCACTAGTACACTTTAGCAAGGTTTGTCTGAAATTTAATTCCGGAACTGGGGAGGGATTAAACTGAAAATGATATTTTTTAAAAAAGTTTAATCGCGTTAACCTTTTAAAGCCTAGCGGTAACTTTACGTACCACCAGGTTTAACATTAAAAAATTCTACGTGGTGCCCACATTGCGTTTATGTGTTTTGTACGGATCTCAGAACAAACAGCAACTTTTGCCTTATAAAACATTAAGAGACTGGTTTTTATAACCGAAGTGGAGAGTGTTTACAGCACGGTACGCACTGAGTCCTTATATAAAACAGACACGCTTCATCTTTAAAGGGTTAAATACGCTTACAAAGAATACGTGAAAAAATGTAAACTTTATTCCTGTCCACGCCACAAAGGCATATAGGGGGAGAACAGGTACAGCTCCACTCATTCTCAACCAAGGCGTTAGATGGAGGTGAGTTGTCAGCATGACGCCCCACCCGCTTTATCCACGCGAAAGAACTCCGGTGCCCATTCAATACGACGCTACCCGAGATTTGGTACGGACGGTTTGCAGAACAGAAAGCCTCCTGCCACTGCCGGGATTCGAACCCCGGGCAGTCAATCCAGTATCCTAGTCGCTATACCACCTGAGCTATCCCGGCTCGTGTGTTGACAAAAACGTCGGTCACTCTATTACGAAATTTTGTAACAAAATGTTGCCACAACAACGACCATTTATTTTATGGCGTTCACAGCAGTGCAGTTGAGGTTTCCATTCTTCTGGAATGTGGCGCCATGTCATTGGGTGACTGACGACCGACGCTTCGAGATATCCACGTGGTCCTATCTTCATGGGTCGAAACGTCGAACGGACACGTCCCTGCAATTTAACGCTTTACAGACGAAGCGTATCTGTTTTATATAAGGACTCAGTGCGTACCGCGCTGTAAACACTCTCCACTTCGGTTACAAAAACCAATCTCTTAATGTTTTATAAGGCAAAAGTTGCTGTTTGTTCTGAGATCCGTACAAAACACATAAACGCAATGTGGGCACCACGTAGAATTTTTTAACGTTAAATGGAACCTGAAGGTTCAGTATCTCATTCACAACAGCCCACCACCTGTCCCTATCCTGAGTAAGGTCGATCCAGTCCGTGCTTCCCCATCTCATTTCTTGAAAATCCATTTTAATATTATACTCCCATTAACGCCTAAGTCTTACAAGTGGTCTCTTTCCCTCAGGTCTCCCAACCAAAACCCTGTACGCATCTCTCCCGTCTCCCATATGTGCCACATGCCCCGCCCATCTCATTCTTCCTAATATTATCACTTGAAGAACACTTAAATGCTTCCATAAAGTGTACCAACTTATACAATAAAATGTCCCTAGCGTATGTAATTGCTTTTTGTGTAAATTTTAGTGCTTCACTGACACCGAACTGTAGATACGATCGACGACATGCAAACAGCGACTTCCAGTTGCAGAGAATAGGAATAACATGTTATGGGCGGTCCGTGTGCGTGACTGTGTTTATAACTCATTCACAGTCAGTGCGACGACTTATACTACACTGAATTCGGAGATATCATTATTCAAAGTAACATCGCACGCATGCGTTTGTAGTTCTACCAACATAGCGACTAAGGAAGCCAATGCGAGATACGAGGTTCTCTCAGCGGTATTGCTGAAGACTCCAGGGTTCTGATACGTTACGCTGTGCGTTGGGTAAGGACTTACAGACGTTTAGGATGGACGTTATTCTTGTCAGATTTTAATGAAACTTTAGTTTTCTCGACAGATTTTCGACAAAAATCCTCAAAAATTATATTTCATGGAAATCCGTCCAGTAGGGGCCCGAGTTGTTCCATACAGACGGGCAATTTTGCAAACGCGCCAAGGGGGGGGGGGGGGGGGGGGGGGGGGGGGGGGGGGGGGGGGGGGGGGCGGGGGGGGGCGGGGGGGGGGGAGGGGGGGGGNCCCCCCCCCCCCCCCCCCCGCGTGTTCGTTGTTCTATCATAACTTTTCGCACCTTCTGTCCTGAATTAGAAGCGCTTCGCTGGTTTTACCACAAAATGCAATTCCAGCTGCAATTTCCCCAAGTACTGTGAACTGTGTGACATTTAATTATTCTGTGTAGGGTCGGAGGTCAACAGCGCCCGTAAACTGGGACCGCTTATAAGTTCCTCATTTTCACGCACTCCAAAATGCAGATTAACTACTGCACAACCCCGACGATATTCAAATTACCTCTTTAAATCTGACAACACGACACGACATGTTACTCACAAGAGCCGGAACGCGGTGATTACGCAACAAAAGAAACGAGAAGAGCTTCATCATGGCACTCTTCGCCTACTATTGACAGGGTATAAATCAACGAAGTGCCAAACGCAGTGACCGCGCCCTGTAAACACGTACGGCCTTGGGAACACAAGTTCGCGTCCCGCGTGGAGTGCAGATGTAGACTACATCCGTCTGCTTTGTAAGTTGCATTGTCTTGAGTAGTTAGATGTCTTTTGACTGGCCGATCTCCGTCTAAGAACTTCTACACAGTTTCTATCAATTTCCCCCCCCCCCCAATGACGCAACAGCCCCTAATGGGCCAGGGTCTCCTCATTATCGAAGCTTCACGATCATACTCAGACACACCACACCCGGTAGTAATCCTCTGCACGAGTGATCGGCCCGACACAGAGACCTCTACCTAACATCACACAACACTCACAAGAGGGGAGACATCCATTTGGGATTCGAACCCGCAAACCCGGCAAGCGAACGGCCGCAGACCCACGCCTTATACCGCGCGGCCACCGGGATCAGCAGTCTACTGATTACTTTGTATGAATTCTGAATCGAAACTACAGAGCCTAATCCGTAGAAACTAAAGAAGGGAAAGACTAAAACGAAGTCAGCGGTGAGATTAACCCTTTAAAGACGAAGCGTATCTGTTTTATATAAGGACTCAGTTCGTACCGCGCTGTAAACACTCTCCACTTCGGTTATAAAAACCAGTCTCTTGATGTTTTGTAAGGCAAATGTTGCTGTTTGTTCTGAGATCCGTACAAAACACATAAACGCAATGTGGCCACCACGTAGAATTTTTTAATGTTAAACCTGGTGGTATGTAAAGTTACCGCTAGGCTTTAAAAGGTTAAAAACAAAGCGTGTGTTTTATATAAGGACTCAGTGCGTACCGCGCTGTAAACACTCTCCACTTCGGTTATAAAAACCAGTCTCTTAATGTTTTATAAGGCAAAAGTTGCTGTTTGTTCTGAAATCCGTACAAAACACATAAACGCAATGTGGCCACCACGTAGAATTTTTTAATGTTAAACCTGGTGGTACGTAAAGTTACCGCTAGGCTTTAAAAGGTTAAAAACAAAGCGTGTGTTTTATATAAGGACTCAGTGCGTACCGCGCTGTAAACACTCTCCACTTCGGTTATAAAAACCAGTCTCTTAATGTTTTATAAGGCAAAAGTTGCTGTTTGTTCTGAGATCCATACAAAACACATAAACGCAATGTGGGCACCACGTAGAATTTTTTAGTGTTAAACCTGGTGGTATGTAAAGTTACCGCTAGGCTTTAAAAGGTTAAAGACGAAGCGTATCTGTTTTATATGAGTACTCAGTGCGTACCGCGCTGTAAACACTCTCCACTTCGGTTATAAAAAACAATCTCTGAATGTTTTATGAGGCAAAAGTCGCTGTTTGTTCTGAGATCCGTACAAAACACATAAACGCAATGTGGGCACCACGTAGAATTTTTTAATGTTAAACCTGGCGGTACGTAAAGTTACCGCTAGGCTTCAAAAGGTTAATAGCGACACCATGTACGGCAGTAAACAAGTTAGCA
The DNA here is from genome assembly GCA_013340265.1 of Coptotermes formosanus. NCBI lineage: Eukaryota > Metazoa > Arthropoda > Insecta > Blattodea > Rhinotermitidae > Coptotermes > Coptotermes formosanus. Next base: position 719,396 of record BLKM01000764.1, on the reverse strand, counting down.
AATGCCTGCACAGTAGAACACTTCAGGCGCGTTCGCTGTTAGCGTCCCTAGATTTCTGACTCGTAACTAACTCCACACAGCAGAGGCCTTCTTAACAAGCTAACAGTGCCTCAGCTAGTCAAGATATTCTTCGCATTTTATGCAACCCGGCCCACATTTGTCCCTGTCCTAATCCAGATAAATCCACGTATCCAACGTCAGCCCCAGATATGAGCACCCCCCGGGAAAGAGAATCTTTCTGAGGGGGTGTGCCCCAAATGCGGATAATTTTCGGAAAAGTTCCTCCGCTTATGGAAACCTGAGTTTAGTCGCACCATATTTCCGATTATTCAAATGACGTCTTAGCGCTCCTTATAGGTTGGTGCACCGGGAAGCCGTCCGGCTGGCATGCCCCTTAGACCCGTCCTGCACATACCTATCCTATTTAAGGTAGAGCCAGTTTAATATTATCTTCCCATCTAAGCCCAGGTCTTCCAAACAGTCTGTTCCCCTCAGGTTAACTACTCACAAGCCCCTGTACAGCCTCTCCTCTTCCCCATACGTACTACATGCTCCGCCCATCTCAATCTTCTTGATTTTATCACCCGAATAATATTTGGTGATGAGTACAGATCATAAAGCTCCTCATTATGTAGTCTTCTCCACTCCCCTGTTACCCGTCCCTCTTAGGCCCAAATATCCTCCTCAACACCCTATTCTCGAACACCTTCATCCTATATTCCTCCCTCATTGTGACAGTCCAAGCTCCGCACCACACAAAACAACCGGCAAAATTATCAGCCACTCTTCTTGGACTTCTTGACCCTTGAAGATGGGATCGATACATTGTCCCGAAACGTCGGTAAAGGATGGCCACTCAATGCTGCTTAATACCCCAGAAGAGCGCCGATCTCATTGGAATCTTTCATTGACTTAATCCTTCTGGCCGCACTGTGGCCCTGGGGTCGATTCAGCGTCTAACAGAAATGAGTACCAGGAATATTTCCTTGGGGGTAAAGGCGGCCGGTGCGTAGGGCTGACAACCTTACCACCTTCATGTGCCGACTGTCTTGAAATCTGGGAGCCTCAACCTCCTGGAGCCCTCAGTGCCTGTCCAGGCCTCTACAGGGCTTGCATTTAACTTTACAGCGTCTAGTGGCAGCCCTTCTCTGGTGAACAAACCATGAATTAAAAGTTCGTGGTAATAAGGAACGATTCTGTACCTAAAATTAGTTAAAATCAGTCGGTGAATGATTCACTACTTAAAGAAGGAAGCCAACCAATCCTCGCCAATTAAAGTTACTTCAGCGTCCCTTTCAACTGCCTGCCTGCACAACGGCTTATAGATAAAACGTTTATGAAAAATGCTGCAGATCTACAATCTCCAGAAAAGGAAAAACTGGCAAAGAAGAAACAAAAAGTGGGAAGAGAAGAGGAGAACAACGGATTTCTTCATCTCTTTTTAAACATATTCCCTTCGACTCACTCTTTCATAAAAAAGCAAGCCCAGAGGCCATATGGTTGGGTCTCAAGGTCCACAGCTTTTACACGTCCGCCCATACTCCGTGTCTGCTTATTGCCCACAGCCCAACGCAAGAGGAATTCCAACGCTCCTACCTTTGGCAGAACAAACGTGGGCTGCACTGCTGTTGACGGCAAAGATTCTTGTGACATCCACAGTCAATTGGCCACATGATCCTCTGTACGTGTTTTCAAGTTTTCGGATCACCACACCAGCGCCAAACTGAATAAATCCCTTCAACCCTGAAAGAGGAAGCAGCATATTCGTTCGAAACTTCGGTATCAAGCTACAACGCTACACAATGTGATACACCACAAGACTTCAATCTTTATCGTGGGACGGGATGGCTCAGTCGGTATAGCGACTACGCTGCGGGCTGGACGGTCCGGGGATCGAATCCCGGTGGAGGCGAGATTTTTCGAGTCGTCCAGACTGGCCCTGGGTCCCACCCAGCCTCCTGTACAATGGGTACCGGGTCATCCCCGAGGTAAAGTGGCCGGGGCGTGGCGTTAACCACCCACCACCATCTAGGGCTGAGGTTAAAGAAAGAGCAGAGCTATACCTCTACTCCCCCTGCGTGCCTTCATGGTATGTTATAGGGCAAACTTTACCTTTACCTTTACTTTTACCTTCGGTCTTCAGCAGCACCGCTGTCAGAACCTCAAATCTCGCAGTCCCACACGTAACTTCAAACGGAATTACGTGGAAGAAGTACATAAACATACATCTAATATGCATACATACGCGTATTATAATATATATGCGTATATACATGATTATTACGCAGTTCTAAATTTGCCCCTGTGCGCCCTCTGAAGGCCAAGGCCTATGGAAGAGCAGATGTACAGCTCTACTAATTCTAAACCTTACAGTTAAGACACGAAATAAACGTCACATTTTCCACAACAAGTCTCTGCACACACTGCAGATTAAACAATACTTATAACGCGGGAACCTTAGTTTACCGACAATCGTATCAGTATCGGCACTGACCGTTTCACGTAACGGTAGATATCACAGCGTTCGCCGCTATCCTAATGTGCCGTGAATCGGTTGTCCACGCGTTTGCGTTCAATATATTTCAGTTAATATTATGTTTTTATTCGCCACATTTAAATAAGCTGATGCCAGTGTTTTCGTTCGGTTCGAAGACACGCGTCACATCTGACAATGACGTAGAAGTTTAACCTTTTAAAGCTTACTGGTTATTTGATACACCGGCATATTTAACGCTCAAAAATTGTACATTCTGACCACACAGTGTACTTATGTGTTTTGCATTTATCTCAGAAAAAAAACGACGCTTGCCCTATAGAACATAAACTGATTGGTTTTTATAATCGAGATTAACCTTTTAAACCTTAGCGGTAACTTTACGTACCACCAGGTTTAACATTAAAAAATTCTGCAGGGTGCCCATATTGTGTTTATGTGTTTTGTACGGATCTCAGAACAAACAGCAACTTTTGCCTTATAAAACATTAAGAGACTGGTTTTTATAACCGAAGTGGAGAGTGTTTACAGCGCGGTACGCACTGAGTCCTTATATAAAACAAATAGGCTTCGTCTTTAAAGGGTTAAAGGCGTTTACTGCGCGGTACGAACTGGGTCTTTAAATAAAACGGCTTATGCTTCGGCTTTAAAGGGTTAATAAGTTAAGCGACAGACATTTGTTAGATAAAATAGTGTCATCACATTAACGATTCCGAATATGTTATTATTAGAAAACAGTCTAAAAGGGAATAGTGTTATGTGACATTTGGTGTACTTAGTCTTTTGCAAGTCGTGAGAGGCCGTCAGTGTCTGGACGTGTGCCGGTTTTGGGGATGAATTCTGTAGGAGGGAAAGGACGTGAAGCACAGGACTTGTGTCCTCTGCGCAATACGATGAGAAAGAAGTTAGGAAAATCCCGCATAAAAAGCAGTAGACACGGAAGTGTGTCTGACAACAGCTTTTGTCGCGCGATGTCGACAGAGACCAAGGTGCTTGTTGTTGTATACCGGTGGTCTTCTTCAAGATGACAAGGTGGCTACCGTCGTCCCCGATCCCATGATGATGTTTCAAAGTTGTAATCAGCTCTCAGCCAGCAAAACAAACATGCTGAGCGTCTAGGTAATACAGGACTTTAAGACAGGTTTATAAATGACATCACCATCTTTGTACCAATCATTCATCTATTAATTCAATGAGATCATCCGATATAACTCACTTAATGTCGCTTCAAATAAACATTTAAACGTGCGACATCATCATCATTATCATCGTCGTCTTCTTAGTTTTATTCTTCTCCAAGTTAAACATCCCTGAAGATGACAAATTCGAGCCACAATATGTCAGGTGATTAAGTATTCATTTAAACTGAATTTAATGATTGGTGTCAGACTGTGTCACTGAATTAATGTAAAAACTGTCGGACTGGTCTGTTGACACTATCCAGTGGGAGTGCACGAGAATTTGAAAATACTATTGCAAGACCAAACAGCAAGAATTTGAAAATACTATTGCAAGACCAAACAGCAAGAATTTGAAAATACTATTGCAAGACCAAACAGCAAAATAAAAAATGTTTTTCTTTCTTTCTTTCTTTCTTTCTTTCTTTCTTTCTTTCTTTCTTTCTTTCTTTCTTTCTTTCTTTCTTTCTTTCTTTATTCTGATCTCTTCTACCGACTCACTGTAGGTGTAGAGGGCTATTGTTGCAACTGATAACACTCAATGACACACACACACACACACACACACACACACGACAGGACTCCTCTGGAGAAGGGATCGGCCCGTCGCAGAGACCTATACCTGTGCAACACACAACACTCACAAGAGACAGATATCCATGCCCCCGGCATGAATCGAACCCCCAGTTGCAGCAAGCGAGCGGCTGCAGACCCACGCCTTAGACCGCGCGGCCACTGGGATCGGCTATTTCTGTTGATACGTTGTAGTAAAAAGTGTATTTAACTTAACTCTCAACAGTCAATGGACTACCTAGCAGTTACACACAATGTGAAGACAAACTAACCAAGCCTAGTGGTTAATAAACAAATTACTTTTCGTACTTGTTTCGAACTGCCGCACAACCGTATACAATGCCTGATTTATGTGTGTTGTATGATTCTCAAAATAAACAGCATTACCTGCCTGGTCTTTGTAATAAACCACACAGACAGTTCTCTGTGAGGTAGCAACTAAACTTTATTCGTAATTTAGATACATTTAAGTGCTAAAAACGCCGTGCCATGGCTCAGACGATTCGTCGCCAGCCTTTATCCACTGAGGTCCCAATTCATACCCAGAACAGTATCTGTGGGATTTGTCGTTCACAGTGTGGAACTGGGACACGTTTTTCCTTAGAGTCCTTCGGGTTTCCCGTGCCAGTATGATTACACCAATGCTCCATACTCAACATAGTCCTAATCTTACCCGAAGGACAGTCGGTCGCAGCCTGGGAATCCTCAGACAAAGCAACGATCTTTCGGAAGTCGTGAAGCATTGGACAGAAAAGTGCTTTCAAATTCTTTTATTTCAGTGTTGAAGTGTGTCAAAGTTTCTCACTGCTGCAATGTTTGCTCTCTGTCTGTCTGTCTGTCTCTGTCTCTCTCTCTGGGTACTACATAACACTATTTATTTACTTATCGAAGGTTTACTTAACAATGGCAAGTGTCAGTGCATCCCATTACATACATACAATTTCGCAATTATTCCAGCCAATGCGGTTAATTTTCGCCTTTGAACTGCGTCCAAAGCTTCTGCTCACAACACAGGGCGGGTTGTCACATTTACCTCGCCAAACGATTACACACACCGCTGTTTGATAAAACTGTATTGAGCATAGAACGAATTTTGTTCATTGTTGTTGTTATGCAACTGTCAAGTCAACTGCGTCTTTGAAGTTGAAGCCACAGCATATTAACAAGAAACCAACATATATGGTTATATTTACAGGACGTAATATGAAATTTATTGCGCACACAGGCACAAAGCGGTCTCTAATTACTGCATTATCTTCCGTTCCAAGCTCTCGGTCTAAATAATGAGTGACGTAACGCTTTAACACACGGCGAGCTGCTGATGCTGTTTGCACGCTATGGTCACTGCGCAGTTGTTTGTTGCCTTTTGTTATTAACGTAACGCATTGCGTTGCCGTGTTTTGTGTGTGCATCACAGGCATGCTGAAACAGACGTTTCTGTCTACAAAGTCCATACGTTAGTCATCAATGCCCTGCTGCAGGGTACAGTGTCTTGAGCAGTCGACTGCTTATTCAGCCGTGTGTAGTTGGCAGAAAGGTCATAATTTTATTGTCCGCCTGTTTTCTTCTTCTTTTGCACAACTATGGGCCTTAGAAGCATTAAATTATCTTAGATCACAGCAGAATTAACTATTGGTTTCTCCGTATTTGAAAATCAATTATTCATAAACAAGAAAAAGCTGTTACGGTGATAATGGCGAAAACGTTATACGTTGTAATAGAAGTATTGTTGAATAGTGCAGCACAAAACAGGTTCTGGGAAGAAACTGCGACGCCTGTTGCCTTTCAGATGTTCAAGTTCATATAGTGGGTCGTACGGAACTGCACTGTAACGAGATTATTTGCACAGTTAAATGAATTTGCAACACTCAAAAAACAAAACGCACAATATTGCTCCGTAAATATTTACATTATAATATCACATAAACTGTTCGTCACATGTTTCAATCCACATGGGAACCAACCAAAGCAACACTACTAACTAACTAACTCCATGGAGCAGAGGACTTCTTGAGAAGCTACAGTTTCTCAGCTAGTCAAGAAATTCTCAGCATTTTATGGAACCCGGAGGTTCATTATCGCATTCACAAGAGCCCGCCACCTGTCCCTATCCTGAGCCAGCTCAATCCAGTCCATGGCCCCCCCTCATCCTACTTCTTGAAGAAAGCAATACTGCACAAAACTAAATTGGCAACTTTTGTACACAGTAGACATGGTGTAAAAAAGTTAACAGGTAAAATGTAGACAGTTCCTTGTACTATAAAGCGTGTTGGAACTTGGTTTTCGGAATTAATTTTAAAAAACATTAAATTAATTAAATATAAAATACATTTTCATTATATTTTAATTAATTTATTCCTTTTTAACATTAATGCCAGTATACCAAGCTTTATATTAATGCTAGTCTTCAAAGGTAGGATATCTATATAGTGTCTACCTATAAACCCATACAGATCTCAGCACGGTCAGTTCCACCGCTGACGCTCGACCCTCATGCCTCTAGAATGTCAGGTGCCAACTTGCTGCACCTACTATAACAAAAACGACACACGCGCTATGAAAGTAACCGTGTTAAAGAGAGGTGAAAGAGAAACCAGAGGTCAAGTCACGTGTCGAAACTTTTAGCACTTATTGTTTGTATCAACCAATAAAGATTTCTTGTCAGCAGGCATACTCTGCACTGATCGTGCAACAAATCCATATCAACTGGCGGTACTCACGCTTCCAGCGTCATGTGTTTCACAACGTGACCACGTGATCACGCACAGGGGGGAGGGAACGCAAGACTGCACGGCGGCGGAAGTGGGAGTACCCGCAGGAATTTTGTTTACTGATGAACAATCGCGTGACGGCGCTGCCTTCATTCCTAGGGGAAGGGTCCCTCTTGAAAAGCTAATAGTTTCTCATCTAATCAAGAAATCTAGCGTATCTTATGGAACCCGCAGGTGCAGGACCGTGTTCACAGCTACCCTCCATATCCGCAGACCGTTTCCTCGATGCGCCATCTGAAGACGCGACATATGGTAATGACAAGAACCCACTCAACATGGCGCGCCTTCTCGATGAATCAAAATCGTTTATGCCACAGAACGTGTTTCAACGGTTCCCGGTTTATTAAGACACCTCACTCAGTGCACTTGCCGCACTTTGAGCAATAACCATTTATCAAATATCCGTGACAGTCACGACTGTTGAAGTATACTGCCTGCAGCCTCAATTAACCCTTTAAAGACGAAGCGTATCTGTTTTAAATAAGGATTCAGTGCGTACCGCGCTGTAAATACTCTCCACTTCGGTTATAAAAACCAATCTCTTAATGTTTTATAAGGCAAAAGTTGCTGTTTGTTCTGAGATCCGTACAAAACACATAAACGCAATGTGGGCACCACGTAAAATTTTTGAATATTAAACCTGGTGGTACTTCAAGTTACCGCTAGGCTTTAAAAGGTTAAAGATGTCGTGGGTTTGAATCCTACCTAGGAATTTGTATGTGCGTTTTGCATAAGTGCCGACCATTTTACTGACCGACGGACTACCAGCTTAAGTGGTGAGCAGTTTCCTGTGATACAGACACTCTGAGAGCTAAGCTGGGAACATCGCCTAAGACAGACCGGTCAATGTTTACTGGCCAGCCAAAAACTGGTCCCTGGTCCACCCAGGCAGGGACTCATGACTCTTAACAACTGTAAAATAAAAGTAAAATGTCCTCGATGAGGGCATATAGGGGAGAGAAGGTACAATTCCACTTATTCTTAACCTCGAAACCAGGAATAAGGAAGTTTTATTTGAGATATAAAATACAAAATGTAGCATATTGGGAGGAAACACTTGCACGTACTATGTACCATAAAAACGCAACAATCACCATAAATTAAACATTCTACTGATAATAGCACGTAGGGAAAATACTATGAAATTGTGCCGCACAAAGAATGAGGTCAGTATCACCAGATCGTACCCACACCCCACATGTTAAATATACTGTGATGACTGTTACAGAAGGGGACGTGATCCAGGCAAAATCACAAACTGTCCCAGTCTGCCACTCGTTTTTATTCTCGGCATTTGATACAGATGAATGGTCAGCTTCACGCCCCGTCGCTTACATATAATGATTCGGTTCGTACCTCGCAGAGAACAGAGTGATTCCATTGTGCAGAATAATCTGTTACTTTTTCATTGGTAAATAGCGGTTGTTTATTGCGAGAATCATAAAGAATACATAAATAACACGGTGTAGGTAAAGTGCACAGTGTCTACTGTTCAGCCTGATGGTACGGGCAGTAACAACTGGGTTTAAAAGGCGAAGTATGACACGTCTCAAATAAGGCAAAGAGGCACATCTGAAGAGCTATGATGGAGAGTGACGCATGTTAACCCTTTAAAGAAGAAGTGTGTCTGTTTTATATAAGGACTCAGTGCGTACCGCGCTGTAAACACTCTCCACTTCGGTTATAAAAACCAATCTCTTAATGTTTTATAAGGCAAAAGTTGCTGTTTGTTCTGAGATCCGTACAAAACACATAAACGCAATATGGGCACCACGTAGAATTTTTTAATGTTAAACCTGGTGGTATGTAAAGTTACCGCTAGGCTTTAAAAGGTTAAGGACGGAAATTTTTGGCTATAAACAATGACGAGAAAGAAATGAATTACAGGCGATGGAAATGGGTTATTCTACAAAATGAATAATTACAAGGGATGGATAAAATACGAAAATGCTGGAGTATGGAAAGAGGAGAATGAGTAGCGAAAGGACAACAGGCACACGTAGAATGGAATGGATTAAGAGAGTCAAATATCCACAGTGGGTTGGCCACATAGTACGGATGGACGATTCCCCCAAAACAATAAAGATAGGATGTTTTTGAGTAAGAAGGCCCGTGGGAAGCCTAGAGATAAATGGAAGGATATTGTTTGGAGGATGCTTTAGATTTGCTGCAGATACGGAAGTGGAAGGCGTCAGCAAGGAACGCAGAAGGTTGGAGGAAGGTGATCGGGGAGGCCATGGCACGAAGACGGGCCGAAACGTCGTAGAAAAAAGATATATGATTGGTACCCACTAGGGAATCGGAATGGAGGACAATCAACTAAACAGGGCGGGGAAAAAGTTCTAAAAGAGAAAAATAGCAGAGAACTGGAATCGGAGGGGAAACTCTACAGGTTGGGGACAGAAAGGCGGCGAACTGAAGTGTATAACACACTGTCACAGCTACCGGTGTCATAATACTGGCATCATAAACACCAATTCCACCAAACGTGGGGTTCTGTCTTTGGTTGATATGAATGCCGAAAGCAAGGAAGAAAGGTCCTCAGAAAAATAAATTACTCACTCAACACCACTGTGTGTTTGATGTTACACAAAACGCTGGGTCAATTAGCGGTAAAATACTGTAGGTTAAAGATACATGAACATAGGGTGAGAGAGAGAGAGAGAGACAGGAGAGGAATACACGAAATTACATCAAAAGTACGTAGCTGGACAGGCAAGGTATGACTGGATAGAATAACGAAGTAGTACACAGGAGAAAAGGAAGGTCAGCAATACAGCTGAAGAAATATAGAAAGAGACGGACAGAATGTGAAGATAAAATAGGATGGAGGAGGTGGGTGGATGCGGCACAGAATTAGCAACTCAAGAGGGCGCTACACGCGAGTAACACAAAGGAAAGGCTGCAAAATTGGTAACAAGGGCGGGACTGACATTGCATTGGTTACAATTTGTAAAGACAAGAAGATGAAGTCAAAGGTTTCAGTACTCTGTGACGCTTTGCTGCCATTTGACGGGTATTTCCAAACGTTTAGAAAGACAGCAGTGCCTTCATTGTCAAGGTCAAGCTACATTCTACTTGAACTGTTTGAAACTGAAGGAAACGCAAATACGTTACGTCGAAACGTCGGGAAGTACTCGCCCAGCGATACAACTTTTCTGTGAAAACTTAAAGGGAAAAGGCCAATTCGAACGTATGTGTATATTGAAGGATAATATTAAAACGAACCTTAATAAAATAAGGCGTGAGGATTGGACTTGATGCATGTGACTTAGTATAAACGTCTAGTGGCAGACTTCTTTAAACACAGTAATGAAAATAAGCGATCCAAAAACGACGCGACTTTTTTTTTCACCAGTTGAGCTAGTGTTAGCTTCAAAGAAACTGTAATTCATTCACACTTGCCTATAGAATGACACTTCCTCAGCTTCATAGGTTACAGAATCTTCATTGTTTTAATAAGAGTGACGTGTAGATCGCAACACATCAGTGAGAAGTTCAGGAATGCCAACCACTGAACCGCGACTGGAAGACAAAACCCTACTGTCCGATGTACAATGGACAGAATTGGGTGATGGTTCCGTTTGGTAACCCAGTCACATTACTGCAATAAAAGTCACAAAAAAAAACCTTTGCCAAAGCTGTCTACATTGGCACGATAAAGATGCCGACCCTAAAAGACCCTAGAACACTTTCCAATGAGAAACGATGTGCTGTTGTCAGATTCAAAACAGATCAGCGCATGAGATAAATTATATGAAGATGACATAAAGGGATACACGGCTAAGCAAAACAGAACAACATGGGGATCTTAGAAGGAACAGCTGGTGATGAGACGCGAACTATGGCCTTCGAAGTACAACGTGTGGGAATTGTATCACAGCGTCTAGTCTATAAGAATGCTTCTGCCTAAAGTGTCGCACCTCTTCCCACAGAAAGCTGCTGCCTGGAGTGCCGTATCACCTCTCAGAGATTGAAGTGCCGTATCTCCTCCCACAGATTGAAGTGCCGTATCTCCTCCCACAGATTGAAGTGTCGTATCTCCTCCCACAGATAGAAGTGTCGTATCTCCTCCCACAGATTGAAGTGTCGTATCTCCTCCCACACAGTGCTGCTGCCTGGAGTGCCGTATCACCTCTCAGAGACTGAAGTGCCGTATCTCCTCCCACAGATAGAAGTGTCGTATCTCCTCCCACAGATTGAAGTGTCGTATCTCCTCCCACACAGTGCTGCTGCCTGGAGTGCCGTATCACCTCTCAGAGACTGAAGTCCGTATCTCCTCCCACAGATTGAAGTGTCGTATCTCCTCCCACACAATGCTGCTGCCTGGAGTGTCGTATCACCTCTCAGAGATTGAAGTGCCGTATCTCCTCCCACAGATTGAAGCATCGTATCTCCTCCCACAGATTGAAGTGTCGTATCTCCTCCCACACAATGCTGCTGCCTGGAGTGCCGTATCGCTCCCCACAGAATCCTACTGTCTGAAGTGCCGTATTGCCTCGTCCCACGGTGCCAATCTGCAAGTAAATGCCTTCTTACATAATACACAGCATACATGCGTAGAGCGTGACTGCTTTGGGCGACTAGCGTCAGAATGCAATTCAGAGCCCACAGCAGCAACTGGGCTCAGCCTCTTTGCTTTAAAAAACAGTGTACACGCATAACTGAGATTGGGTGTGGTCACTTACTCTGAGGGATGTAAGTTACATAAATTAATGGTGTTTCAAAACAGTGACCAGGAAAACACATGTTGACTTAAGCACGGTGAAAGAAGTTGGCGATTTACGGGATCACATAAGCAGAACATTCTTGATTTATAAACGGCGTCTAATGTTGTTAGGCCAATAGACTCGGGGAGACTACAAGGCCTCTACCTTAGCTGGGGAAAGCTGGAATGCACAATAAATTTTGATGAAGAAACTTTTCGTAAAATAGCCACCGATGTTAAAATTACTTGGAATATATTTTTTCACTTCCTTATTGTTTATTTAACGACACTGTCACTAACTTAAACCACAGACTTATAGCGTCGAACGACAGCATAATCAGTGAATGATAGATCTGTCAAGGGAAGCGGTCGTGGCCTGACTTGAAGTACTAACCCAAATTTTACATTAGAAACTGAGAAAAACCCCAAAAGTCTTCAGTCAAGATATATGACCTGCTGACCGAGATTTAAAACCAGGACCTCCCTAATACAAAGACGTCTGATACCCGCTCAACTGTGATTGGAATTACAATTCCGATGTACAGAAAGAATGACACAATTATGATGAAGCAAGGGAAACGTTGTGAGAACAAAGGGTCGAAGGCACTGACTCCGGATCGTCTCCAGTCACGGGCTTTAACGTTTTAAAGCCTAGCGGTAACTTTACGTACCACCAGGTTTAACATTAAAAAATTCTACGTGGTGCCCACATTGCGTTTATGTGTTTTGTACGGATCTCAGAACAAACAGCAACTTTTGCCTTATAAAACATTAAGAGACTGGTTTGTATAACCGAAGTGGAGAGTGTTTACAGCGCGGTACGCACTGAGTCCTTATATAAAACAGATACGCTTCGTCTTTAAAGGGTTAATACAGGCGGTGTTAACCCACTACCAGTAGACCGTCATTACTTAATTACAAACCAATAATAAGAGGATACGATACACTGGTGTCTGCAAATTCTGCACTTAAGTCGTTAAATGCGCCTTGTTGCGCATCAGTAAGCAGGAATGTTGCGTTTATCGCAGAACTGAAGGACTGTGATTAGTGAAACAGAAAATGTTCTCCAAGGCAGTTACAGGACTTGTAATCTACAACTGCATCTTGCTCTGAGCTAAGGTGTACACACACTGCGGTCAGATAGGTAAGTGTAATGTGTAATTTAAGGAGACGGAAGATTTATGGAACAGACAGAATTGCACAGGAAGGGACTTCATACGTTTTATGTATTTCTGCCTCTATTGTGAGGCTGCATACATTAAAATGGATTGTACTCCTTTGCATATGTAGCTCGGAGAGGTAAGACAATAGATGAAGCTTGCAAAGGGCGATATTTTTCTTCTTTGCATACTTACATCGCTTGTATAACTTTAATTCTAAATATATCAGGGTCACGATGTGCAGGCATATATTCGAGGTCTGTAAAACATATGATTATATTTTTTTTTCCAAAGGCGCAACAGCCCCCAGTGGGCCAGGGCCTCCTCATTGTCGAGGCTTCACAATTACACTCAGACACACCACACTCGGCAGGACTCCTCTGGACGGGTGATCAGCCCGACGCAGAGACCTATACCTGACAACACACAACACATGACAGACATCCATGCCCCCGGTGGGATTCGAACCTGCAATCCCAGCAAGCGAGCGGCCGCAGACCTACGCCTTAGACGGCGCGGCCACTGGGATCGGCTTTTATTAACCTTTTAAAGCCTAGCGGTAACTTTACGTACCATCAGGTTTAAAATTGAAAAATTCTACGTGGTGCCCACATTGCGTTAATGTGTTTTGTACGGATCTCAGAACAAACAGCAACTTTTGCCTTATAAAACATTAAGAGACTGGTTTTTATAACCGAAGTGGAGAGTGTTTACAGCGCGGTACGCACTGAGTCCTTATATAAAACAGATACGCTCCGTCTTTAAAGGGTTAATATGTATGTTTTATTTTTACGTCATTGTTGTATTTATTTTTTGTCCCACAGGATATTTTTAAACGGCATAACAAACTTCAGTAAGGTCCCAAAGCCATAATTAAAGATCTGTTTATTTTAATGATTACACAACCATCATATTGACAAGAAATTCAACCATATGTTAGTTATATGAAAAATACACGCGGCATCACTGTACGAAGGCGAGTTTATGATGCCAAGTTGTGTAACGCATTCAATATCATGACATTGAAAACACGTAACTTTGCGTAACAATCTGGATGCAATACAAATGCTGACGTCGGCCAGAGGCAGGCAGCCTTATCACGTGAGCAGCAGACGTTAATTCAGACAGGCAAATATTCCGCAGGTTGTGAAAACAGAAATATGCAACGGTGGACAAAGAACAACCTTGTCTTAATTAGAGAGCGCTAAGCGGTGATAAATGGTAACATGAATGCAAAAAAAATGGGTGTGAACAAATAGAGGACACGCCAAAATAGGTCACGACCATCACCCCACAAAGTCCTTGGTACCTAACACACTTCATCAACTCCACGATCGATCATGGATCAATAGATGCAATGGTGCGAGTAATCCGTCACTGTCAGCAAGTAAAGAGAGGTAGTTGATTGATCAACACGTTGCAGAACTTCAGGACAATAACACTCTACTCAAAAAATAAAAACATAATATTTTTTAACAATTCAAAATTTAAGTCCAAATTTAAGTCACAGTGCAACTAGCAGTTTATCCTTCTTGGTGTTGCGCGCGCCTAGGGCTTATGACCAGATATTTCTAACCAGGCACTGAGACCACTGCACCAACAGGTGCCTTGAAGCGCCCTTTAACGATTCCTGTCCAGCGTCTTGGATGTCACGTAAACTTATTTAACCCTTTAAAGACGAAGCGTATCTGTTTTATATAAGGACTCAGTGCGTACCGCGCTGTAAACACTCTCCACTTCGGTTATAAAAACCAGTCTCTTAATGTTTTATAAGGCAAAAGTTGCTGTTTGTTCTGAGATCCGTACAAAACACATAAACGCAATGTGGGCACCACGTAGAATTTTTTAATGTTAAACCTGGTGGTATGTAAAGTTACCACTAGGCTTTAAAAGGTTAAACATGTACTTTTCAATACACCGCCTTGGCATTTGCATGAAGGTACTGCTGAAGGTACGGAACTGTCAGTTACAATAAAGGTAAAGCAGTCCCATTACAGGCCTGGGCAGACCCTGAGGATTCCAGGTGGTTGAGGCTCACAGAATTTCTAGACAGTCGGCACATGAAGGTGGTAAGGTTGTCAGCCCTACGCACCGACCGCCTTTACTCATTTCTGTTAGAGGCTGAGTCGATGCCAGGGTCATAGTGCGGCCGGAAGGATTATGTCAAAGAAAAATTCCAATGGCACCATCGGGAATCGAACCCGCAACATTCCGGCTTGTAGTACAGTTCCTCAACCAACTGCGCCACCGCGTGCCCCTGTCAGTAATAATAATAATAATAATTATTATTATTATTATTATTATTATTATTATTATTATAGCTCTTTTTGCTCCCTGGACTCGAACTGAGGGCGTCCTGATCACTACACAACTAAGCTGAGTGCAACAGTACGAAATGTCTTAACTTTTGAATTTAAGCTTTCACTGTGAAATAAATACTGTGTCCTGGTTTTTGGGTTTTTGCACGATGTGCGAAGCGCGTTTACTGACACGTTTCGGAACTCCCTGTGGGTTCCATCCCTACTGGTCAAATGAACACGAATAAGCAAATGAGTAGGTTGCAACCCAAAAACCAGGAAACTGTCTTAAGTTTGTCTCATTTAACAATGTCGCACCATCTACCTAATTCATATAGCATCAAATTACATGGTTATTCTGAAACTTAAATTTATATTTGTATATAAAGAAATGGTCGTACAGAGTTTTCCTGGAAGGGCTGAACGAAATCATGAAAGAAACAAATGAAAACAGCAGAGCCATCGGCCGACGTTTCAACAGAGTCCTCCAGGAACGTTACCCACTGGCACGCTGTGTCTGGTGTGAAATCAGTTCAAAAAATCTACAGAAGTCACCAGGACATCGAACCGCGGGTCAGCAGTGACTACGGCTAAACGTCCAAACGCCAGTCAAAGCGCTACAGGCTGAACAAGACAGGTGACCTTTGTTAATGTATTCAAACTTGTCTGCAACAGTTCAGTTTTCGTCAGGAAGGGTGATATAGAGGCCAGTCTTGTATTTTCTCCCCAGGGTGAGTCAACACACTTCCAGGTATTGGCACACCGCCGGTTCTGACCACAACAAAACCCAGCACAGGTTGTCAAATTAAATAACAGAGAAAGTGGGAGTGGGCGTTAGAATCCGCCAAGGTGGGTCCAAGTCCGGTTGTTCCTTATGTGGACCGGGTTCAGAGGAAACTGGCTCACACTTCAACGGTCCTTCTGTCCAGTTCTGATAACCACACATGCATTCATTGTAAGGTACACAAGTGTGAATTTCTGGAAACTGCTGAAGGCTTCATTGTGCTAAACTTGAATAGCGCTTCAGGCGATTCGATGGCTTGCATTATTATTATTATTATTATTATTATTATTATTATTATTATTATTTTGTTATCTCTTGTCACAGGCCTTTCCTCCCTGGTACTCCTCTCGAACCAGCGGTGATCCCCACCGCTCAGGCTTCCAGTTTCAGACTGCAGTACTTACCGTATTATGCGTAATGTTCCAAGTATAGCTGTCTTTTGTAGCGAATATATTGAATGTTTTATTATTATTATTATTATTATTATTATTATTATTATTAGAGCCGAATTGAATGGTACTGAATCATCACTGCACTTAGATGTGTCATTATGTTAATTAATATAATACGGTTATCTAATAAAGTATTTAAATATTCTTTTGTGTTGTATGTTTGATTTTATTGTGTCTCATTTGTGTTCTGTTCGCTGTCCGTTGTTATCTGTGTTGTGCTGATTCTGTAATTGGCCTTCTGGCTGTAGAACTGGCACATTAATAAACCAGAATTGAATTGAAATTATTATATTATCCCCTTTATGCAGGGTATTCACACTTATATACCTGAAACAAACCACGTTTCTAGGGTATACAGTGTCGCAGCTATCCCGCGCGTAGTGTTAATGGTGCACATAGCGCTGTCTGCAATACTAAACCCTTTTGTGCTTCTACATTAGCACTTCCCGCAGTGTGTGTGCTGCGCCCAGTACAGCTGTTTTCTGCAGTTCCTTGGTATCGTGCTGTCCCGGTACGCTGCTCAAGTATTTTCTGAAGCATTTTGAAATGGTTCCAGTTGCCCCTATTATTACTGGCATCACCTTTGTTTTTACATTTCACACGCACTGTATTTCTGTTATAAGGTCTTTATATTTTAGAATCTTCTCGGCTTCTTCCTTTATCACATTTCTGTCTCCCGGGATTGCTACACCAATTAGCATACATGTTCCTTTTTCATTATCCCGGATTTTGATGTCCGGTTTATTGTTGGGGACGGTTCTGTCGGTTTGCACCTGTTGATTCCAATTATTATTATTATTATTATTATTATTATTATTATTATTACATTCGCGCCAGCATCTCGGTCTCTGGCACCGTGAGTTTTGAATGCTACCAAATTTCTTCCTGCCGTAACTCTTCCGTTCATTCGCTGAACATTACCACAACGCCTTAAGCACTCCAGCAGTACCACAGTAAGGACGCAAGCCGTTCAGTTCCCGGTTACGCAACTTCGTCTATTACTCGGCCTGACCATCTAGGCCACACTGCTCGCAAATTCCGCGCTGTTTTGACGCACGCGCAACATACTGTCTTTCCTGAGGGCAACCAACAGCAGATCACACCCCAACGCTTACACAAACCATACAATAAGGCTGCATAACGCAACGCGTTGTATTGCAGTAACACCTGAGTGTTTGCAAATAAATAATTCGTTACAAATAGGCGATCTGCAAGCACACTTTAATTACTGCAAACATTTTGTCTTCAGGCCAGACTCATTCATTGTCACGTATTACTTTATCCACAAGAGAGGCACTGAGAAAGAAAGAAAGAAAGAAAGAAAGAAAGAAAGAAAGAAAGAAAGAAAGAAAGAAAGAAAGAAAGAAAGAAAGAAAGAAAGAAAGAAAGAAAGAAAGAAAGACGCTGTCCATTGATTACACAGCGTCGGTGGTAGATCGACGAGATATGAGTGCAGAGCAACGGTGGATGACAATGACAAGGGAAAACGGAGGTACGCGGAGAAAAACCTGTCCCAGTGTCAATTTATCCACCACAAATTATATATGGACTGACGTGGAATCGAACATGGGCCTCCACGATTAGAGGCCGGCAACTAGAGCCTCAACCACGGCACTGCCAACTTATCCACTCATACTGCTCCACATGGCAGCCAGAGCCATGGCACGGCCAGTTCATCCATTCATACTGCTCCACATGACAGCCTGAGCCATGGCACGGTCAAATCATCCACTCATACTGCTCCATATGACAGCCTCAGCCATGGAACGGCCAGTTCATCCACTCATACTGCTCCACATGACAGCCTCAGCCATGGCACGGCCAGTTCATTCACTCATACTGCTCCACATGACAGCCAGAGCCATGGCACGGCCAATTTATCCACCCATACTGTTCCATATGACAGCCAGAGCCATGGCACGGCCAATTTATCCACCCATACTGCTCCACATGACAGCCAGAGCCATGGCACGGCCAATTTATCCACTCATACTGCTCCACATGCCAGCCAGAGCCATGGCACGGCCAGTTCATCTACTCATACTGCTCCACATGACAGCCAGAGCCATGGCACGGCCAATTTATCTACTCATCTCTCGAGAATGACAGCTCTTGTTATCTGATATGTGACTTGGATTTGTCCAGGCGGCGAATAACAAAACTGCGGTCTTCTGGCGTGACAGGCAATGTACTTTGACAGGCACGTATGAACATATCAAAAGAACATGCAGCCTCTATTTTCACGGGGAAAGCAGCCGGTTATTCCTGCCACATATCTACCAGACTACACGGCATCACATCCCAGAACACTCTAATCTTAATTACTTTTGTAATACATTTAAATCGTGTACTCCATTTTATCAAATACTACAAGAAACCAGGTACAAAAATGTGTGGACCACAAAAATGTGTGAACCACAAAAATGTGTGAACCACAAATACTGCTTCGGCCCTCTCGGCCATCTTCAAGGATTCCATTTCAACACTTTCAATACTTCAAGACTTTCACATTCCTTTAATTACAAGAAAATAAATAAGCACAATACATCCTACAGACCGATGCCAGTGGCCGCACGGTCTAAGGCGTAGGTCTGCGACCGAACGCTCGCTGGGATCGTGGGTTCGAATCCCACCGGGTGCATGGACGTTTGTCTCTTGTACAGTGTTTGTGTTGTCAGATAGAGGTCTCTGCGACGGGCCGATCCCTCGTCCAGAGGAGTTCTACCGACTGTGGTGTGTGTCTGAGTGTGATCAAGTGAAAATAAACAACCTCAACACCTGCTGTGAACAGGTAGAAGAGGGAAGGACTGCGAAACGAAGCATCCAATATCCTTTTAAAGCCTAGCGGTAACTTTACATACCACCAGGTTTAACATTAAAAAATTCTACGTGGTGCCCACATTGCGTTTATGTGTTTTGTACGGATCTCAGAACAAACAGCAACTTTTGCCTTATGAAACATTAAGAAATTGGTTTTTATAACCGAAGTGGAGAGTGTTTACAGCGCGGTATGCACTGAGTCCTTATATAAGGCAGATACGCTTCGTCTTTAAAGGGATATACATTTAAAAGCAGTAAAACAGGTACGACTTTCCCTACGTAAATTAGTATTTGTGATCCATAAATTTGTGCACCTTTTTAGTTGTATAATTTGACTTAATTACTTTGTTCTAAGTTTCTTCACTCCCCGCCATGAACGGTCTCTAAAAACCTACACACCTGATGTCTACACTCCAGCCTAAGAATATAACACGTGTGTACGGTTATGCGGCAAGAAACTGATTCGTGATTTATAACACGGAATTTCATTTTCTGATCACCTTATACAGCGTGCTACCTCTTCTCCCACTCCCTATTCCTGATTTAAAACTTTCCAACTCCCCGCCCGCCCATGGGCCTGTCTCTGTCATGATCTCAAGGTGGTTTCTAACCAGCATCCTCACCTGTTCTGTCAGTGTGTGCCCAACTGCTGAGCCGGCAGCATGGTGAGAAAGTGCACGATCACCACTTACAAGTGACAATTTGAAGATGACATCAGTACCTGTGTGACATGAATTAAAAATTGGATTAACATTAGTGTTTGTGATTGTGTAGATTCATTTGTAATTCGTGAGGTGACGCTCTTGGGAGACACATGAAAGTAAAGGCACGATACGGGAACGAAACACGAACGACGCTCTGTCAGCGCTCTGGGTGTACTTCAAACTTGAGGTAAGATTGAGAACCACTTTATTTTGTAGTCGCTTCCGTAGTCAAGGAGCGGTAGTGCATAATATGATAAGAAATACGTGAGACGATACGAAAGGCGCGTTATTTGGGACGAAGATTTTGATATAAAACAGATATTTGATAGGCGTATCAAGATTCCAAACCAGTGTTGAAAGGGTGTCAAAGTTGCAGAAGTTATTGAAGACTTAGAAAAAGTTTCCAAATCCGATCCTGCAGGAAGAGGGAGTAAGTACGACCGGAAACGTCTGTGATTTTGCCCATTTATAGACGATCCTGTATCATGAGGCTGCACACAGTTTATGGATTATTGTCAAGCTTAGTGCGACAGAACTGGCGAATCAAGTGGCCGCCTGCGACGGCGCAGTTTTAAGAGTGACATACTTTACAACACCTCTTTTGGGTTCTTGTTAAATATTCTCGTCGCCACATCTGGCAATTTTATATCACGAAGAATTTTTTAGGAAAGCTGGAGTTTTTAAAGAAAGGAGGTGAGGAAAAACACGGAATTTCTCGTCGCCTGACGCGGTAATTCTTCTCATGCCGGTCCTAATTACCGCTCCATCATCTTACATATCATAATATTCATGCCGAAGATAACTTTAAACGTACCCGGTGACACGTCAACGACTTTCAAGATATCCTGTTCACCCCCCCCCCCCTCGAAATAGAATCAGAATGTGCTACTAATGGCATCAGTGCATGTCGTTATTTGTCACAAACTTGCTACGTACATTATCAGGATAGAAAATTAATCTTCTACCCTGAAAATAGAGACAGTAGGTTCCTCCGAAACGTCGGTATTAATTTACTAAACTACGCGGCGTCATATTACAAAACATCGCCGTGAGAACCAAAAATCTCGCAGATATGTTCAAAACAAACACGCAGTTAGTCATGTCTCGCAAGCCGTTCAAAGACAACGACGAAGCACGCTGACTCACGCACCTGCGTGCAGTGTAATAAAGCACGGACTTTGGAACCGTGTGAAAGTACACGGAATGTGAACTGTTACGTCACTTGTCACAATAAGAAGAATAAACATAAATTTTAGACTAGCCTTTTGAAGACAGAGAACAAACAACAACGTGGAACTACTCGCACTTTCTGCCCAGTGCTCTACGACATCCGAAGGAGCATTTGCTTTCCTTGAAGGTCGCCAGGCTTCGCCCGCTCGTCCTTCTGATAACCGGAGTATTAAGACGAAGATGAGTGATTTCATGTTTCCGCCGCGATTTTGACGAGATCTACACTCTTCTGTGATATTACGCAGTGTCGAGTGGTAATCTATTACCGACGTTTCGGGAAAAGGTATCGATCCCATATGCAAAGGTCAAGAAATCTTCAAGGGCCAAGAAGTCAGACTTTTTGGCCCTTGAAGATGGGACAGATACGTTGTACCGAAACGTCGGTAAAGGATTACCACACGACGCTGCGTAACCCTTTAAAGACGAAGCGTATCTGTTTTATATAAGGACTCAGTGCGTACCGCGCTGTAAACACTCTCCACTTCGGTTATAAAAACCAGTCTCTTAATGTTTTATAAGGCAAAAGTTGCTGTTTGTTCTGAGATCCGTACAAAACACATAAACGCAATGTGGGCACCACGTAGAATTTTTTAATGTTAAACCTGGTGGTACGTAAAGTTACCGCTAGGCTTTAAAAGGTTAAAGACGAAGCCTATCTGTTTTATATAAGGACTCAGTGCGTACCGCGTTGTAAACACTCTCCACTTCGGTTATAAAAACCAGTCTCTTAATGTTTTATAAGGCAAAAGTTGCTGTTTGTTCTGAGATCCGTACAAAACACATAAACGCAATGTGGGCACCACGTAGAATTTTTTAATGTTAAACCTGGTGGTACGTAAAGTTACCGCTAGGCTTTAAAAGGTTAAAGACGAAGCCTATCTGTTTTATATAAGGACTCAGTGCGTACCGCGTTGTAAACACTCTCCACTTCGGTTATAAAAACCAGTCTCTTAATGTTTTATAAGGCAAAAGTTGCTGTGTGTTCTGAGATCCGTACAAAACACATAAATGCAATGTGGGCACCACGTAGAATTTTTGAATGTTAAACCTGGTGGTACGTAAAGTTACCGCTAGGCTTTAAAAGGGTAATATGCCTGAAGCGCGCAGATCTCAAGGCGAAGATGAGTATGCAGCATTTGTGGAATGACACTGAGAGGGGAAAACAGAAATACTGGGAGGAAAACCTGTTCCAGAGCCAGTTTGGCCACCATACATCTCACACACACTGGCCCAGGATCGAACCCGGGTCTCCACAGTGTCTAACCCCCTGAGCAGACGGACGTTCAACTAAATTATATACGCGATAATTATTCAGTTCCTACCCCGCAAAGAACACACTCCACATCCATTATAAAGACCAGTCTGTTCCTCATGAATAGGCAAATAACAGGTGTTTATTGTGAGTCATATAAACTGCACCATGTCGTTGCTAAGTACAGTGTTTCTCAATGTCGCAGCAGCTGGTACATATAGTTACCACTTCGCTTTAAACGGTTAAATAGCTAATTCTTTACCTCACCAATAGATGTCAGTGGTTACCTAAAGAGTGCACAACTCTTTGCCGGGAGCTTTCATCCCGTTGCCTGATTTGGCCATGTCGTGTTTCGCAACCGAAAACTGACGTCCTTTCTTGGCACGTCCACTTTACTTCTATGCAAAGGATGCCCAAACAGTGTTCCGCAAAACTTAGCATCGCGCATGTCGTTCCAGTCTCTATTTCTAATTTTCTGTGAAAGATATTTCAGAGACGGCCCACATCCAAGTCACATAACGCATTCAGTAACGTAAAGTAACAAGAGGCGAAAAGAGGTTCATTTCAGCTGTTACCAATACATCCCATTTGTGATTTTGTAATGATGAACTAACTAACTAACTAACTAACTAACCAACCAACCAACCAACCAACCAACCAACCAACCAACCAACCAACCAACCAACCAACCAACTAACCAACTAACTAACTAACTAACTAACTAACTAACTAACTAACTAACTAACTAACTCCATGGAGCAGAGGCCTTCTTGAGAAGCTAACAGTTTCTCAGCTAGTCAATAAATTCCACGCATTTTATAGAAACTGGAGGTTCATTACCGCATTCAAAAGAGCCCGCCACATGTCCTATCCTGAGCTTTGTAATGATGAATTGCCTTTAATGTTAGTATTTCACTTCCATGGGGGCACGCGGTGGCGCAGTTGGTTGAGGCACTGCCCTACAAACCGGAAGGTTGCGGGTTCGATTCCCGATGGTGTCACTGGAATTTTTCATTGGCATAATCCTGTCGGTCACACTATGGCCCTGGGGTGGACTCAGCCTCTAACAGAAATGAGTACCAGGAATATTTCCTGGGGGGTAAAGACGGTCGGTGCGTAGGGCTGACAACCTTACCACCTTCATGTGCTGACTGTGTTGAACTCTGGGAGCCTCAACCTCCTGGAGCCCTCAGGGCCAGTCCAAGACTATGGACAGCCTTAGCTTCATTTCACTTTCATAACTATAAATTATTATACAACATACCCAAACATTTTCATTTAATGTTGTTAATGTACCACAAATTTGTCAACTCTGAATAATTGACAGTATTGCTATGACATTGCAACAGAACTTTATGCACTTCTGTGATTGAAATACGTGTATAAGGCAACAAAAACATTCCTGTTCGGAAGCTGGCACGGTGTCAGCCATCAGGTGAAAAAGGCGAAAGGATCTGGTATGTTCGACACATTACGTAAAGCTGAATTTCATCAGAAGGTGCATTATAAGTGTCACTATTACTCCGAATAAACCGCAATTGTCATTAACCCTTAGAAGACAAAAATGAAAATGTAGATAGAGATCCAGTCCGCACCGCGCAGTAAACACACTTCGTCTCGGTTATAAAAATCAGTCAGTTAATGCTGTATAGGGAAATAATCGCCGTTTGTTCTGAGATCCACACAAAACACGTAATTTCACTGTGTGGGCAGAACGTAGAATTTGTGAATGTTAAACCTGGCGGTACATATAGTAACCACTGGGCTCTAAAGGGTTAACTATATTTAAAAATCCAGACCGTACCGCGCAGTAAACGCATCCTGTCTCTACTATAAAAGCCAATCAGTTAATGCTGTATACGGAAATAATCGCTGCTTGTTCTGAGATCCACACAAAACACATAAATACACTGTGTGGGCAGAATGTTAAACCTGGCGGTACATACAGTAACCACTGGGTCTTAGATGGTTAAACTTGTGAATCGCTGTTTGTTCTGAGATCCACACAAAACACATAAACACACTGTGTGGGCAGAACGTAGAATTGTTTAAAGACTCAGTCCGTACCGCGCAGTAAACACTCCGTCTCGGTTATAAAAACCAATCAGTTAATACTGTATAGGGAAATAATCGCTGTTTGTTCTGAGATCCACACAAAACACATAAATACACTGTGTGGGCAGCATGTTAAACCTGGCGGTACATACAGTAAACACTGGGTCTTAGATGGTTAAACTTGTGAATGGCACTGTACATACTGCTCTGTGCAGTCATTCGTGCTCTGTAGCACGTAATGACCATCAATATGCAACTCACACAGGTGTCATTAAGAAAACAGGATGATACGGTGCGCCTTACGAAACAGAACGCATGCATTGCTAGTCAGTTTCATCACAACGTGGCGTATCAAACGTACGTACGGAATAGTGTTACGTAACTACGTTGCCCCTGCGTCTGATTCTTAACCTCTTTAACACGTGGTGAGGCTGTTATACAAAGGAATGTTGCCTTAGCGCTGTGACTGGAATTTGTATCAATGTTCTGTATGCAGAGTAAATGTAAAGTTGTCCCTGTTCACGTCATGAGGGCGTATACGGGGAGTGGAATATAGCTCCACTCATTCTTTACGTTAGGCATTAGATGGACGTGAGTGGTCAACTTCATGTCCCGGCTGCTTTACCCCAGGGAAAGACCACCGGTACCCACTGATTAGGTCTGGACGTTTTGGAAAATATAAAAATGTCTTGCCCCTGCCGTGATCCCAACTCCGGCTCGTCCAGGCTACGGCCTGGACGCTGTACCAAGTGAGCTGTCCCGGTCCCTTGTCTTGTGACGCTGAAGTGTAAATATGTAAGTGTGGGCTCAACAATCTCTGCTCCTTTGTCTACACTTATGTTTCCCTTCAGCAGCAGCTTAACGGGTTTGACTGCGTTATTGAGGTAGAAATGGACCGCTTCACGTTTTAACCCTTTAAAGACGAAGCGTATCTGTTTTATATAAGGACTCAGTGCGTACCGCGCTGTAAACACTCTCCACTTCGGTTATAAAAACCAGTCTCTTAATGTTTTATAAGGCAAAAGTTGCTGTTTGTTCTGAGATCCGTACAAAACACATAAACGCAATGTGGGCACCACGTAGAATTTTTTAATGTTAAACCTGGTGGTACGTAAAGTTACCGCTAGGCTTTAAAAGGTTAAACAGCTGTCAGAAACAACAGGGCGGTCGACATACACCGCCACACACACACACACACACACACACACACAAATACCAGTCATAAATGAAGAACGCGGAGGGAAAAAATCTGAGGGACCAAGTATTTAATTTCATGAACAAAACTCAAGACAAGTGACAGATATAATCGCCTTTGCGTTCTTGTTAAAGATTCATTAGGCGGATTCGGAAAATTGCGAAAAGCGACTATTAGCTTTGTCATGTCTGTCTGTCTGTCCGCATGCAACAGCTCGGTTCCCACTGGACGGATATTCATGAAATTTGGTATCTGAGAATTTTTGGGAAATCTGTCGACAAAATACAAGTTTCACTAAAATCTGACAAGAATAACGGGTACTTTACCTGAAGACGTATGTGCATTTATAATAACATCCCGCCGAATTCTTCTCGGAATGAGAAATGTTTCACACAAAAGTTGCAGAGAAAATCATAACACACATTTTACATCCAATTACTTTTTTTTCCCGAAAATCGTGCCGTTTATGAGATAATGTGGAAAAATATAGTACAGCCAGACAGGCCACAGATGACAATATAATACGGCGCATGTGCTTTGCGTGCTGGATAACTAAGGCTACAGACACACACTCAGAGTACGTAATAATTATTGCTTTTCCACGATAACAATGGTTACGCGAACGCACCCCAATGTTAAGTTCTATGTGCATTGCCCGTCTTCCTATATATTAACCTTTTAAAGCCTAGCGGTAACTTTACGTACCACCAGGTTTAACATTAAAAAATTCTACGTGGTGCCCACATTGCCTTTATGTGTTTTGTACGGATCTCAGAACAAACAGCAACTTTTGCCTTATAAAACATTAAGAGACTGGTTTTTATAACCGAAGTGGAGAGTGTTTACAGCGCGGTACGCACTGAGTCCTTATATAAAACAGATGCGCTTCGTCTTTAAAGGGTTAATATTCTGTGTTACGATGACGACAGCAAATTGTTACAACTCCGTGTCCTACGACCCCGGTTCTGAAATGTCACGTCCTGAATTCCATCAACATTCCGTCATCTACAGGAGCTTGAGAATTACAATTGTGACAAAATAAAACGTGTTATGGGCAGAAGTTACCTAGTTCTGAGTGTCACGTGGTAGAGAGCCGGGTTCCCTCATCTCCCCGAGGATGGATATCTAGGTTGGGTTTATTCTTGTCTTTCCTTCAGATGTCGCAGGGAAGGCCATGTCATGACCGCTCGCAGCTTAATCTGCTTAGTTTGGCCGATCACACAACCCACTGCTTACATTAACCTTGTCAGGCACGTACGTGAGAAGACAAGAATAATACACAAAGAACACTTTTCCCTCTAGACACTTGACTCACACATGACTGTCATCCCGTGTTCTGGACAGCATTGACGGACAAGGGGTTGTAAAGGCGTCACTGGAATAATCGCAACAATGGTGCCAGTAAACTCAGGTTTCCACGCACTGAATAATTTATCCGAATATTATCTGCAATTTGGGCATGCCCTTCCAAAAAGGTTCCCAAACCCTGTCCTACGCCGAAAGAGTTTAAAGAATATCGGTTTTAAGTGGCGCCAAATCATTACTCTGCCCACGGACGCCCACATGTCTCGGGCATAAAAAGGTTTTGGTACGGAAACCTGAAGGAAGACCTAGGCGTAGATGGGAGAATAATATTAAAATGTATCGTAAAGAAATCGGGTGGGAAGGCATGAGCTGGATTGATCTGGCTCAGGATATGGACAAGTTGTGGGCTGTTGTGAAAGCGGTAACGAACCTTCGGGTTCCATAAAATGTGGGGAACTTCTTGACTAGCTGGAGACCTGTCAGCGTCGCAGGAAGGACTATAGAGTTACGTGTCCTGGTACGTGACGCCGTATATTTTGGTAAAAATTTCCGGACGGCTTGGAGGAACTTCCTGTCTCCATCTTCACAGCCTTGTCGTGCGGGGCGCCGTTAAGTAAATTCAACCCACTTGCCAGCAGCCAGCCCAGGACTGACCCGTCTGCTCCATATTCTGGTAGCATGCCGAACGAATTCCACAGCCAGTTGCCCAGACTGGTTGCTTTTATTTCGATTTGCTCTGTCATTCCAGCCAACATTACACTCCTGGTCCTTTCCCAGTTTCAAAACACAGTGACAACGGTTGACGCTCAACCGTGGAGTCGTGTTACTTCGCGACGCTTTTCCAATTGCACCGACATTAAGGCGACTCTACAGGAACTGAGAAGGTACTGGCCCATTTTAAGGCACTATATATAATAAGAAGCCGATCCCGGTGGCCACGCGGCCTAAGGCGTGGGTCTGCGGCCGTTCGCTTGCTGGGGTTGCGGGTTCGAATCCCGCCGGGGGCATGGATGTTTGTCTCTTGTGAGTGGTGCGTGTTGTCAGGTAGAGGTCTCTGCGACGGACCGATCCCTCGTCCAGAGGAGTCCTACCGACTGTGGTGTGTGTCTGAGTGTGATAGTGAAGCCTCGACAGTGAGGAGGCCCTGGGACACTAGGGGCTGCTGCGCCATAAAAATACGTAACAAGAAAGTTGTTTAATCAAGTCAACACAACTCACTGGTAAACAAATTTCTTTTGTTTACAATAAATCGCTACAGGTTTCGGCTTTTATACTGAAGTCATCATCAGGCTGAACCACTACAGAAGTGCACTAAGAAAACACCTTGCATCACACACTAAGTTTATGATACTGCCGCAGCTTTTGCCCGATAAACAATCACGTCAAGTGATAGTCACAGTTGCCCACATTCGAACCGGGACCTCCCACATACTAAGGAAAAACTGTACTTAGCAGGCTGCGATATTCGCTTTGTGGGTAAAATATGTCTACCTTTGTTTTGTGACACTGACATAAAACAGGCCTTATAGATAGGCACTTTTTGTGACACTGATATAAAACAGGCCTTATAAATAGGCACTTAACCCTTTAAAGACGAAGCATATCTGTTTTATATAAGGACTCAGTGCGTACCGCGCTGTAAACACTCTCCACTTCGGTTATAAAAACCAGTCTCTTAATGTTTTATAAGGCAAAAGTTGCTGTTTGTTCTGAGATCCGTACAAAACACATAAACGCAATATGGGCACCTCGTAGAATGTTTTAATGTTAAACCTGGTGGCACGTAAAGTTACCGCTAGGCTTTAAAACGTTAAGCTACCGATAGGCACTGGCGTAGTCGGTATAGTGACTAGGCTACAGGCTGGACGATCCGGGGTTCGAATCCCGTGAAGGGGCGAGACTTTTTCTCTTCTCCAAATCGTCCACACAGCCTCTGGGGCCCACACAGCCTTCCATTCACTGGGCAGCGGGGTTCTTTCGTGGCATGAAGTGGCCGGGGCGTTAAGTCACATCTATCGCCAAGGTTAAGAATGAATGGAGCTATACCTCTGCTCCCCCTATGCCTTCATAGCGTGGAAAGGGACTTTACCCTTACCACTCACCTCTTAAACACGGTGGTACGTTTCGTCTTAAAAGGGTTAAGTCGACCGCAGCAGCAGTTACAATAGACAATGCTTGTGATTAGTAAGATAAGTGGCTTTTAACACAAGTTTGTCACCAGGTGCTGCAAAAGGTTCGCTATCCCTGTACCATATCGTTCGGCGCTTTGTAACATAGAGCCGCACGACCGGGGTCACGTGAATCATCAATGAATCAGCCACCGTTGGTATGAACTGCGGCGCACTATTACATGAACAAAGTACATGTTATCCCTAACCTACTTCCATATTTAGCGGCAAAACTCTGAGTTTATTTCGCGTTGTTAGAATTGAATGGCGTGAAATGTGTGACTTTTGTCAACTTGCAACATGAACACCTTGACAGTAACTCTTCATCGGCTGCCAGTCCACGCATATACAGTCAAACCCGGTCATAACGACATCGGCTGAAGAGACACCTCGGTCTATAGCGTGAGAAATTCTGTGTTACCGGTTAATTCCTCGCTATTAACCATAACATTATACTCCTCGATTAGGATAACACTCGTTTATAACGACACAAAATACAGTCGAACTCGGTTATAACGTCATGAAAGGGACTGAATATTTTGTGACGTTATAAACGAGTGTTGTTATAACCCAGGAGTATAATGTTATGGTTAACAGTGACGAATTAATTGGCACCACAGGGTATCTGACGCTATAGGCGAGATGTCGTATAAACCGATGTCGTTTTAACAGGGTTCAACTGTGTTCAGTCCCTTTATGACGTTATAACCGAGCTTGACAGTACTTTGTTTTTTGGCCAACGACATGTAAAAATAACGCCACAACAATAAACGCAGACAAGTACAGACACATATGTACTTCAAAGGGCCTAGTGCCATACATTTCGTCTGATGAAAGATCATTCCTGAAGAAGGAATCAGTGAACCTTACAGACGTTGGCTGCGTCATTCACCCAACTGTGCAACTACCTGTTCTTTGGGACAGGTTATGATGACGCAATGTGTTATCTATCGACGCTGTGACTTTTATGAGCTTGTACAACTCGGTGTTCATTGAACTGCTAACGTATGTGCGTGATGAAAGATGACAGTGGGCTGGACATGTAGCAAGGCTGTTCGACAACAGAATTCCAACACAAATTCTTGAAAGAAATCTTGGGGGGGGGGGCCAAGTCCAGCAGAAAAAGCTGTGGAATAGACGGAAAGACGAAATGCGAAAGGATGTTACCAAATTGTTCGATACGAAAAATTGCTGCACAGCGGGAACCCATAAGAGTGCAGTAACAATACAGGGGAGGCCATGGCCAGGAAACGGGCCGAAGAGCCATAGGAGGAGGAAGAAGAAGATGGAGATGATGATCATGATGAGGCGAAGTCAGTAAAGATGACAAATTAATGTATGTGGCGTTGGTGGAATAATTACAAAATACAGTGGAACTCTGTTATAACATCATGAACGTGACTGAATATTTTGTGTCGTTATAACCGAGCAGGGTAATGCTATGGTTAACAGTGACCAATTAATTGGTACCACAGAATATTTGACTCTATAAGCGAGGTGTCGTATAAACCGATGTCGTTATAACCGGGTTAGACTGTACTGTGAGAAAACCCTATCCCAATGGCACTTCGTCCACCACATGGACTGGCCTGGAATCGAACCCGGACGAGACGAGACGAGACGTTGATGCCTAACCTCATGGTGGTTTAAGGTTGATAAAGCCATGTTAGGATTATTGTGATTGGCGGAATACGGTATGATGCATCATAACGCTGTGGAATCATCCTGCAATTTTCCCTGTGGGAAAAATTCCCAGTCGGGTTTGTCAAGAATGAAACAGGATGTTTCCCAAATCCTAGCGATGAAGTACTCCATTTTACACTTGTTTATACACCTAATATACATGACCATTTTACAACTTCGCTGTAGAAGTTACAACAGGCGACCTTCAATGTCAGGACTGGTTTGACGGCACTGTTGAAGTCATACAAAGACCGTGCTGCAGAACTCTTAATGGTCACGTGTCCATTTAATACGACTACGCTACTAACGGCCGATCCCAGTGGCCGCTCGGTCTAAGGCGTTGGTCTGCGGCCGCTCGAGTGCTAGGATTGCGGGTTCCAATCCCGTTGGGGACATGGATGTGTGTCCCTTATGAGGGTTGTGCGCTGTCAGGTAGAGGTCTCTGCGTCGGTCTGATCACCCGTCCAGAGGAGTCATACCACGTATGGTGTCTCCTGAGTGTGATTATGGAACCTCGATAACGATGAACCCCTGGCCCAATAGGGGCTGTCGAGCCATGAAAAGGAAAATGTTACTAAGAACTTTTGTGGATGAATCACCAATCCGCTCTTTCTATAGATTCTTTTTAGCCTTTTTCAAGACTGACACACGCCCGGACTATCCCAATAACCGTGATCAGACAAATTAACCCTTTAAAGACGAAACGTAATCGGTTTTATATTAAGGTCACAGTGCGTACCGCGCTGTAAACACACTCCGTCCCGGTTATAAAAACCAGTCAGTTAATGCTGTAGAGGGAAATAATCGCTGTTTGTTCTGAGATCCACACAAAACACATACATACACTGTGTGGGCAGAACGTAGAATTGTTTAAAGTCTCAGTCCGTACCGCGCAGTAAACACACTTCGTCTCGGTTATAAAAACCAGTCAGTTAATGCTGTATAGGGAAATAATCGCTGTTTGTTCTGAGATCCACACAAAACACATAAATACACTGTGTGGGCAGAACGTAGAATTGTTGGATGTTAACCTTTTAAGGCCTAAATTTAGTCAATTCTCCATGGTGCCCACAATGCGTTTATGTGTTTTGTACTTATCTGGGAACAATCTGCAACTTTTGCCTTACACAGCATTAACAGACTGGTTTTTATAACCGAGACAGTGTGTTTACTGCGCGGTACGCTCTGAGTCTTTATATTAGACAGAATGCGTTTCGTCTTTAAAGCGTTAAACTCGGTGGTACGTAAAGTTACCGCTAGGTTTTAAAAGATGAAGCCTGTCTTTCCGGAAGGACCTTGTGCTATCGGGAATGTAAGCGTAACTGATCATTTTCACTAGCAGATCATGAGCTGTCGCAATGATATCGCTGCAATTAGTCCTGACAACTCTCACCATTCCACGTTTTACTTTATTACGCAACCAGCGACAAGCTCCAGTGCCCACCGAGATGTTTATTTATTTGTATCAACTTTACTTCAGCAAAACGCGTCAGTTTGGAACGTACCATTTCCTTAACCTTCTGCAGAATGAAATCAAGCTATATTACACACAGAGATTCAGCCTGCACTTCCATTAGAGGGACCAGTTGGTTACTGTTGCATGTAACATCCATACGAAACACATTTACATTCTACGAACAAATTTGAGTGTTTTGTGACATTACAACAACCACTGGACTTTAACACTTTAAAGGCAGGTTGGTTACTATATGTACCACAAGGTTGAAAGTTAAACAAGAGAGGCACTGTGCGTATAAATGTAACATTGAGCTGCGTCCGCGTAACCATTGTTGCCGTGTAAAAGCAAACAGTAGTATATATTCTGAGTGTGTGTCTGTAGCCTTAGTTATCCAGCATGCAAAGCGCATGCGCCGTATTATATTGCCATCTGTGGCCTGTCTGGCTGTACCATATTTTTCCACATTATCTCATAAACGGCACGATTTTCGGGAAAAAAGTTATTGAACATAAAATGTGTGTTCTGATTTTATCTACAACTTTTGTCTGATACGTTTATTATTCTATGAAGAATTCGGCGATATATTACCATGAATGTACACAGGTCTTCACGTACAGTACCCGTTATACTTGTTAGATTTTAATCAAATTTGAATTTTCTCGACAGATTTTCGAAAAATACTGAAACGTCAAATTTCAAGAAAAATCCGTCCAGTGGGAATCGAGTTGTTTCACGCGGACAGACAGAGACAGACATGATGAAGGTAATAATCGCTTTCCGCAATTTTGATAACGCGCCTAAAAACAAGACGCGTAGAAGTAGGTGTTAGAAGCTGCTGTTTAAACACAGCGTATCACTTCCAACACATCTCATCCCTCCCTCTCACGTAACCACTAACAATGCTAGTTCGTGTGTGGGAGGTCGCGGCGCAGAGACTGGCTAGTCGGATATTTTTCCTTGTTTTCTTAGTTGCTCGGAAAGAAAAAAATATCACGTAAATACATGTAGTTACCGGGGTTTCGTAGGAGCATAGTGCCTCCATCTTCAGGGTCAAAACGTCTAAGAACAGACGTCATGGACGACTTCATCCTGAAGACGGTAGGTAGCACTCACCTCGGACAGCGATCTAGGAGAGATCGGCGCTCTTTCGGGATATTACGCAACGTCGAGTGGTAGTTCTGTATAGACGTTTCGGTACAGAACTGCCACTCAACACTGCGTAATATCCCAGAGGAGCGCACATCTTAAACTATGACATAAGAGAACCGTACTGTGGTTACCCCTTTAAAGACCAGAATTTACTTCAAGTAAAGCCAGCTTTCACATTCACAAACCCTACATTCTGCCCACAGAATGTACTTATATGTTTCGCATAATTCCTCCAAAAAAAAATTGTGAGATAATTTCCCTGCACGGGATTAACCGATTGGTTTTTTTTTATTAGGGAGACAAATTGTGTTTACTGCGCGGCACGAAATGAATCTTTAAATATAATTCAAGTTAATTCAGCCTTCAAATCACTAAATGCATTTTTCTCCGTCTTATGTGCAACATACCTCCGCCCATTTTATTGTCCTTGATTTAGCCACCCAATAGCAAAAGTACAGACCTGACGACAGCCCCTTCGTTCTCTCGTCTGTATTGCGTTCAGAGGTACGGCACGCAGCACTGAACGTACAAATATCACTGAAAGATCGCATATCAGATCATTTTACATATAAATGAGGTGAACTTGATAGGCAGACATGAGAAAGTAATAGGAGTGCACAGAAATGCAGTGTTTTGTAACGTACGCACCTTTTTCAATACATATTAGGTACAACCTGTGCTGCAAATAGCTACCTCATAGGCTAAGTATTTCTTTGGCTATTTCTGGAAGACGACGGAGTCAAACAGTAACTTTCAGAAGTTGCATCCTAAGGTTTGAATACAAGTGGCAAGGGCGGCCGAACAACACATCATCTGGTGAGCCACAATTTCTTTACGGATAAGAGTCCCGGCTGCGCCCCCCCCCCCCCCCGATTATCCCAGTATGTTAATGTACGTGAGTGTTCATGTATGTGAGTGTCACTACACATACTCTGTATGCTTCATAACCGTGAGTTGTCTTTACACGTTATTTAATGACGCTGTATGAGGTCAATAGGTTAACTAACTAAACTAACTCCATGGAGCAGAGGCCTTCTTGAGAAGCTAACAGTTTCTCAGCTAGTCAAGAAATTCCCCGCATTTTATGGAACCCGGAGGTTCATTACCGCCTTCAAAAGGGCCCGCCACCTGTCCCTATCCTGAGCCAGCTCAACCCATTCCATGCCCCCATACCACTTATTGAAGATCCATTTTAATACTATCCTCCCATTTACGCCTGGGTCTCCCAAGTGGTCACCTTCACTCAGGTCTCCCCACCAAAATCGTGTATGCACCTCTCTTTTCCCCCATACGTGCTACATGCCCCGCCCATCTGATTCTTCTCGATTTGATTACCCGAATAATATTTGGTGATGAGTACAGGTCATTAAGTTCCTCGTTATGTAGCCTTCTCCACTCCCCTGTCGCCTCGTCCCTCTTAGGCCCAAATATCCTCCTCAGCACCCTATTCGCTCAATAGGTTAACTTGGGCCAAATGCTTGAATAAGTACGGTAAACTGTCGTACCATTTCTAATACACGGTGTTTTAGAAAAAAACAGTATTAACATATGCTCATTTCAGTGCGTTAATCTGCAAGCTTTAATCTGACGCAGCAGCTGAATCTGTGCGCACCATTCCCTGCAAGGACACGTAGTTACACTGTGACGTACTTCCTGTCTTAATATACCGCAGCCGTTATACAACTCAGACGTATTTCTTCTTAATCAGATTTGAATCCACGGCTCATAATGCAGGCACGAATTACTGTACAATGCATTTGACTTCACTCCTTCTTTCTTCCTTTTTTTCCATACCTAAACGCAATAAATAACCTGTTACGCTTTTCTTGGAAATACTAAAGCACTATTACATGAATCTTGTACGTGTTTTGTTGAAGCTAACATGGCTGGACGTAATAATCCATCTAAACTGGCTTCTGTAAAGAACGTCCAACAATGGGTAATTACTGACATTCAGAAGGACATAGCGAAGGTCTCCTCTGACCTTCTTCGCAGTTACACCCTCTAACAGAATACAACGTAATTACCATAAGCTCGACCAACCTGAGTCACAGGAAATGATGCAACTTCATGTTCTCGCGCTGCGTGATTATTTGCATTAACCTCCGTGCGTGCAGACTTGATAAAATGAATTTTCGACGACAAAATTCGCTTTCGTGGTTGTTTTAACAGGCAGACATTCACCTTACATGAAGTGAATTAAATCAGTATATATCGATATTAACCCTTTAAAGACGAAACGTAATCCGCTTTATATAAAGACTCTGTGAGTACCGCGCAGTAAACACTTTCAACCTCGGTTATAAAAAAACGAATGAGTTGTTGATGTTTACGGTAAAAATTGCAGTTTGTTCCGAGATATGTACAAAACACATAAACGCTATGTGAGCACTATGGAGAATTGTTGAATGTTGAACCTGGTGGTACGTAAAGTTACCGCTAGGCTTTAAAAGGTTAAGGTGATTAATCCCCTTGTGTTTACAGTATAGCAAGAAATGCAAGTAAGTACACTCAGCCTAAACACAGCTTTGTTTTATAGATATAACCGGCTACATGTTTCGGCTAATTACGGTAGCCCTCATCAGGCTGATCACAAAAAAATATAAAAACGAAATATTTACCGCTTCACTGGTGGGTAGATACTGCGAAATTGACAAACATAGTGTTATATAACATAAGCAGTTTCTGGAATAATAATGTTTATAAAAATTGTATATTTGTATATATCCAACACACATATACAGTTATTTAAATTTCATAAATTATACAAATATACAATTTTTGGCTACTGAGTTGAAGAGGGGGAATAAAAAAAAATTTTGGCTGAGCATGGGGGAAAGGGATGTAAGTATATTAAGAACTGGTTCAAACCAATCTTCCTCCTCTTTGTAAGTTGACAACTTCGTAAAGCTCCTAACATGCACAGTCGATTTTACCCCCCACCCCCTCCCTGGTTATTAGCCAAATTACGCCTATGTTAACGTGCACAAGAGGAGATGCCAACCTGGAAATTACGAAGTTTTGTACGGATGACACTAGTCCCATAGTAGTTAACCCTTTAAAGACTCAGTGCGTACCGCGCTGTAAACACTCTCCACTTCGGTTATAAAAACCAATCTCTTAATGTTTTATAAGGCAAAAGTTGCTGTTTGTTCTGAGATCCGTACAAAACACATAAACGCAATGTGGGCACCACGTAGAATTTTTTAATGTTAAACCTGGTGGTACGTAAAGTTACCGCTAGGCTTTAAAAGGTTAACTGTCAGGACGGTGTGGGTATGTAGAAACGATATTAACACCAACAGCTGGGAAAAAGATCAATACTGTGGCGGTCCGCAGCTTTGCATATGCAAAGCAGTCGTATGCCCATATTTGTCGTAAGATGGCAAGAAGTACAAGCGTATTCAAAATTAGCGGTACTGACTCCTACTGCATTACGTCACGCCTGTATTTGGACTGCGGTGAGCTGGCGCACACTTCAGTCTTGTGTTTCCGCCCACTGTTACCCGTTTCGTGTCACAAAGGCGAAGTGACTACACGTATCAGCTACGTTACCTAGTGTTTCAGCGCACACTGGTGTTTACTGGCAACTTGTCTGCAACATTTCTCATTCTAAGAGAATTTCAGCGATATACTACCATAAATGTACATAGGTCTCATGTAAAGTACCCGTTATTCTTGTCAGATTTTAATCAAATTTGAATT
Organism: Coptotermes formosanus; assembly: GCA_013340265.1. NCBI lineage: Eukaryota > Metazoa > Arthropoda > Insecta > Blattodea > Rhinotermitidae > Coptotermes > Coptotermes formosanus. The sequence continues at coordinate 682,254 of BLKM01000764.1, read as the reverse complement.
TTCTCGACGGATTTTCGAAAAATACTGAAATATCAAATTTAATTTAAATCTGTCCAGTGGGAGCCGATTTGTCCCAGGCGGACAAACGGACGGACGGACGGACAGACAGGCATGACGAAGCTGATAGTTGCGTCTCGCAATATTTCTAACGCGCCTAAAGACCAGTCAGTTAATGCTGTGTAGGGAAATAATCGCTGTTTGTTCTGAGATGCGCACAAAACACATAAATACACTGTGTGGGCAGAACGTAGAATTGTTTAAAGATTCAGTCCATACCGCGCAGTAAACACACTCCGTCTCGGTTATAAAAACCAATCAGTTAATGCTGTATAGGGAAATAATCGCTGTTTGTTCTGAGATGCGCACAAAACACATAAATACACTGTGTGGGCAGAACGTAGAATTGTTTAAAGATTCAGTCCGTACCGCGCAGTAAACACACTCCGTCTCGGTTATAAAAACCAGTCAGTTAATGCTGTATAGGGAAATAATCGCTGTTTGTTCTGAGATGCGCACAAAACACATAAATACACTGTGTGGGTAGAACGTGGAATTGTTTAAAGATTCAGTCCGTACCGCGCAGTAAACACACTCCGTCTCGGTTATAAAAACCAGCCAGTTAATGCTGTATAGGGAAATAACCGCTGTTTGTTCTGAGATCCACACAAAACACATAAATACACTGTGTGGGCAGAATGCAGACTTCCGAAGTTAAAACTGTTGGTACATAAAGCAACCACTCGGCTTGCTAGTAATGAAATACTGCTAAAACGCACCATACGATCCCAGGTTCCTCCCCCTACCCCTCCATCTTTGGCATACCTTTCATTTCCTGTCCGAAATGGCTCCAGGGGCTTTGAGGGCGCCAACTGACAGCAGTACCTCGAAGAGCCCATGACCCATGGCATTGAGGCACCCACACACAGAGTGCAGTGCAGGACATAAGGTTCTTACAGTAGAGGCCGTCTCGCAGCAAAAAAACAAACGGACTTGACACAATTATGCGCCAGCACAGAAACCCCATTCATATCACCCACAAGAGGCACTCCATGGCCGCTGTCAGCAAGAAATCAAAGGTTAACTCAGCTGGGCAACGCTTGTGTATTATTATTATTATTATTATTATTAATTTTTAAGTATTTAATTTTCTATACGACAGCAGCTGTTATATTTTGCATTAATCTTTGGAAGGCCAAGTTGAACCGCAGTCACATGACAAATGACGGTCAGACAGTCGGTTCTTCTTGGTCTCAAGAATTAACCTGAATTATATAAAGACCCAGTCCGTACCGCGCAGTAAACACACTCCGTCTCGGTTATAAAAACCAGTCAGTTAATGCTGTATAGGGAAATAATCGCTGTTTGTTATGAGATCCACACAAAGCACATAAATACACTGTGTGGGCAGAACGTAGAATTGTTTAAATATTCAGCCCGTACCGCGCAGTAAACACACTCCGTCTCGTTTACAAAAACCAGTCAGTTAATGCTGTATAGGGAAATAATCGCTGTTTGTTATGAGATCCACACAAAACACATAAATACACTGTGTGGGCAGAACATAGAATTGTTGAATGTTAAGCGTGGCGGAACATGAAGTAACCAGAGGACATTACAGGTTTCTAACCACGAACTACCTACTACAGTTCAATACGTCAGCAGATCAGTCGCGAGGTCACATTGTGAGTCACATACCAGAATAGGTCATGGCGGTTCATATAACGAACCAATGTAGTCACCAATCATCACACAACCCACTGCCAAGTTCACTTGCATTAGTAGTTCACCCTTACCATATTCACCAAAGCCGTGACATACCTTCATACACGACGTTTCGGTAGATGACTCCATTCACGTCTTCAAGCAACTTGACATTATATTGACAGAATTATAATGGTTTTTATCATTTTAATATGAGTGTCACCTGGACGGAATGTAACAAGTCTGCAAGTTTAAAGAAACCCTATCCCCTTAACACGGCAGTACAGCCCATTATAGAAAAGTGCTAAATCATAATCGCTTCAATTCCGGGTAAGGGCAACAGTTATCTGTCTTCTCCGAAACGTCCGGACCGGCTCTGGGGCGCACCAAGCCTTCTATTCAATGGGTACCGGGAGGTGTCTCCCCGGAAGTAAAGCGGCCAGCGGGCGAACCTGAACACTCGCCTCCATCTAATGCCGAGTTAAAGAATCAGTGGAGCAATATCCTCCACTCTCCTATATTCCCTCACGGCATCCACCTAACTTATTACGTGATACAAATATCATTTACTTTTCCATTGTTTTGATCGCCTCCTCACAAACCAGACTGTCCACAACTATTTACATCACCTCCTTCACTTACAATGTGACAGGGGAGGTGATCCATTGCAGTCGACGTGAAGGTCCCTGTCTTCTGAGATGTTACGTCACGCTGACTGGTAAACGGTATATCCAGTAGGGTGCCGTGAGCGAAGTGCACTGTGTGAATGCTTTTAGGATGGGTAGTAGCACCTCTTCACGAGATCTTGCGCATGCGCATCTATCGCTTTCGTAGCAGGAGTCATCTCCTTGTCGGTGGACTATAGGTTTGTGGCATGCTTCGCGTGCCGGTCATCTTAACCGGGGGCCAGTTAGCATCCAGATCGATCTGGCAACGTTATACCCCTCTAAAGTCAACTAAGAACGCTCACAGAATCCGAAAAAACCAGTCTCAGAACAGAAGGTCGTTTGTGTCAGATGCCCGACAGTCTTTCGCCCTAACTGCCCCACCCTTTCCAGTCACATCCCACGCCAAACCACTGCACCTACAAACCAATCTCCAATCAAGGCAATATCTTACATTCAGGTCATACCTTTTCCACTTGTTCAGTGATCTTATTCCTCGGCATATACTCTTTCACCAACTGCACACAATTTTTGGTTTAACGTTGATTTCATCACATGTCAATACACTCACTGTTTCTTTTTCAATCTACACAATCACTGTTAGGTAAATTTCAAATTATTTCACCATTCTGAAACGACTCCCGTCATTTCTATGTCAGACTTCGTTTGTAAACCCAATAAAACCGAGGAGTGCCACAGCATTTGTCATGTCATTTCTAAAACTGAAATTTACCTCCTGATTAATGGAGCGTATAAAATAACTTTCATTACGTCAAGTTGATGATGATGATGATGATGATTAGACCTACAGTACACTCGTGTGAATGCAAAGCCTTGCCTCAGACCAGACACTTCACGCGCGGATTGCTATACAAGGAATGTGTGAAATGGAAATTTCACGCGGCGTGATACCTTCTGTTTCTTCACGCACGTGTTGAAGTCGAATGAACTAGACTTCTTAGAGCCGCATTTTCAAGTCTGGTGGTTACGTAGCGTGATTTTTATAGGCGTTCTTTACGCTGCTTCCATAAAGTTAAGGGATAAAATGGATATACTGACTATTTGAACGAATGCTCCATACTATAAACCAGTTTGATGTTTGGAGCCATAATAATACTAAAAGGCAAAATCGTCCCTGACCACGCCATGAAGACATATAGAGGGAGTAGATGTATAACGCCACTTATTCTTAACCACGGAGCTTAGTTATCGAATAGGTTTTTCGTGGACCGTTTCAATCCAGTATCACTCGCTCATAACAAATGAAAATTTATATAAAAGAAAGGCACTTATCTTACAGAACGGTTTCTGGCATAAAACAGATAGGCTTTCTCATAAATTTGCCTTAACGTGTTTCATCCCTGTTGTGATTTCAATATCAGAATAAAATCCCATAAATTTAAGAGTAGTCCACATGAAACACGGAGCATTCCTGCACTCTGACGACACTGGGCAATAATAAGATGCAAAATTGCGAGTGGCGGTGTTTGCAGTTTATTGAGCTCACGTCAAGAAATCTGACTTCTTAATCCCCTGAAGATGAGACCGACAGGTTTTCCTGAAACGTCGGTATAGAACTACCCCTCATTTACTTTCCTGTGGTGCAACAGCCCAACTCGGGCCTAGGTCGCCTCATTCTAGAAGTTTCTAGATCACACACAATTATATACACACACAGGCGCCAGGACTCCTCTGGACGAGGGATCGGCCCGTCGCAGAGACCTCTACCTGACAACACACAACACTCACACGAGACAGACATGCACGCCCCCGGCGGCATTCGAACCCCCAGCAAGCGAACGGCCGCAGACCTACGCCATAGACAGCGCGGCCACTGGGATTGGCAAACTACCACTCAAGGCTGCGTGACATCCCAGAGGAGCGCAGATCTTTACATCGCAGCGACAGCCTCCTAAATCCTTTCCAGTTGGTCATTCATCAATCGCCCTATCATTGGACACTATATAGCCCTAAGTACTAACACCGTCGTTAAATAACCAACAATAACATGACACCTGTACACAATATATTGGTATGTGCATGAAACTAACACAAAAACAAACTAACGATATAAATATAACAAAGGACACATGTTGAAATTCGACGTGTTACAGACTGATGTAACGTAAAAAAACAAAACGCTATACTGCTAAGAAAGTTCAGCTGTCCCAATAAGCAGAAGTGAAACTACTGATGTCTTTTTTGCAGTCAATTATACTGGAATTTCGAAAGGCCGTCATTACACTTAGTTGCGACACAACAAAATCAATGTCCACCCCTCTTTAACCGGGAGTTTCCAGTTAAAACCATCAAAAGCGACCAGTTAAATTAAGTTTCGGTCGAAAAATTCGAACTGACGCGATGTCAGAAAGTAACAGTTTCAGTCCGACACCTCGACCTGTGGAAGAGACAAGCGACTCGCGACTCCAACTGGTCAGATTCTATTACCGGCGCCTGTCATGTCCGCGCGAGAGGAGTGGCGCAAGATGAAGTAGACAAGTCTTCTGGAATATTACGCCGCGTCGAATGGTCAACAGTTACCGACGTTTTGGATGTGTAAAAAGGTGAAGTTATCTGTGTCCAAGTCACGAAAGTATATAGGGGGAGCAGAGATATAGCTCCACTTATTCTTAACCTCGGCGACAGATGGAGGTGAGTGGTCAACATCATGTCCCGGCAGGTTTATCCCCAGGCAAGAACTCCGGTAGGCTGGGTGAGCTCCACAGCCGGTCTGGACGTTTCGGAGACAAGAAAGGAGTTTTGCCTTCATCTTCAGGATGAAGCAGTCCACTAGAATTGCAGTGCTTTATATAAGTAACGCTGTCCCTGCGTTTAATAAAGCACCACGCAATGACGGTATAGGGTGGCTGGAGGTATAGCTCCATTCATTTTTAACCTCGGCGTTAGATGAATAGGAATGGTCAGCATCAAGCCCCGACTGTTATAGTACCGGAGTAAAACTCCCAGTGCCCCTTAACCTTTTAAAGCCTAGCGTTAACTTTACATAGACCAGGTTTAACGTTAAAAAATTCTACGTGGTGCCCACATTGCGTTTATGTGTTTTGTACGGATCTCAGAACAAACAGCAACTTTTGCCCTATAAAACATTAAGAAACTGGTTTTTATAACCGAAGTGGAGAATGTTTACAGCGCGGTACGCACTGAGTCCTTATATAAAACAGATACGCTTCGTCTTTAAAGGGTTAAATAGGACAGTGTGTGAGACCCAGTGCCATTCTGAACAATTAACGGAACAGAGAACTCTACTGCCCCATCCGGGAATCAAACCATGATCCCCGAGTCGTCCAGCCTGTAGCCTAGTCACTATACTCACTTAGCTACCTTGGCTCCGAAAGCGCAAAACGTTGAATAAAATCTCAGCCACTCAGGTGAATTTATTAAAGTTACTGCGTATGGATTTGGTGATGCGCGGTGGCGCAGTTGGTTGTGGCACTGCCCAACAAGTAGGAAGGTCGCGGGTTCGATTCCCGATGGCGTCATTGGAATTTTTCATTGACATAATCCTTCCGGCCGCACTATGGCCCTGGGGTCGACTCAGCCTCTAACAGAAATGAGTACCAGAAATATTTCCCGGGGAGTAAAGGCGGACGGTGCGTAGGGCTAACAACCTTACCACCTTCATGTACCGACTGTCTTGAAATCTAGGAACCTCAACCTCCTGGAACCCTCAGGGCCTTTCCACGCACGTACAGAAATTGCTTTACCTTTTACGGCGTATGAATTTATCGTCTACAAACGGCAGCATGGCGAGGTTTAATCTTAATACAAGCGAATACCGACCGCCTGTAAATTAGTACGTAGCTTACGTGCTTCACTGGGAGGGGAAAACATTTTGAAATTACCCTACTAAGAACTTCATTATATTGTAAGCCGCCCAGGAGATGCCGTGGGATTGTTAAGCGGGCTGATGCGTAGCGTCGATACACTGGGATAAAGGCCACTACAGGGCACACATGCAGCGACCACCACTGGTTATAATGAGTTCTGCTTCGGTGCGTCTGTTTGCTTTCTTCTTAAAGATAACAAGGCATAAGCCACTCTCCATGCATCACCGACACATGTCATATCTTCAGCCGAAGAATTCTTGCGTGATTTCAGGCTAACGCCGCGATGAAGATCAGATCTGTGCTCTTCTAGGGTATTACACAGCGTCGAGTTGTAGTTATGGCCTGGACTTCTTCACCATTGAAGATGGAACCGATAGGTTCTCCCGAAACATCGGTACCGATATTACGCTGCGTAATATCCCACAACAGCGCTGATCCCAAGACTTTTTTTTGTACAAAAGCAAAAACGCGAAGCGTTTAATGGTTACGGTTGGTTCATTTTGTTCCCTGCTAAAGTTTTAGTAGCAAGTTGGGTTACAAAGCTAGTCGGTTGGATGTCCAGCATAGAAATATCTTACGTTTGTCACTCTTCCTGGACTGCTTGACCCTGAGGATAGAAGCACAACCTTCGAAACGTCGGTCAGTTTACGAGTCGACACTATGTAACGTCCCGAAATACTCGAATTTTCAGCGATACCGCTGTAACAACTGGTGTAAGATCTAATAAAGCTTACACTGCGCAACCATCAAGTGCGCACCCAGAATTTTTCTTTTTTGGGGGGGGGGGGATGGGGGGCGCAGACCTTGAGGCTATATATAATTTACGTTTTATTTTAAAAATTATGTTATAAAAATCATGCTGTAAGCACAACATAACGCTGTTTGCAACTGTATTTATATAGATACGAATATAACTACATGTTCCGTGACTCAGTCACGGTGTCCTGTCTTGTTGTTTTTTTTAATTTTATTAACTTATTTTTCAAAATTCTAATTTATTAATCATCAGCTGATTTCGGCTGAAGTGTAAATCACGTAAAACGTTTTGATATCATAATATCTACAAAATCTGTGTTTTTTAAATTTCAGTTTTGGGGGGTTTGGGAGGGCTGTAGCCTGGCAACCCCCCCCCCCCCGGAGTGCGACGATGGTCATCATGTACATTTTGCTTGTATCTATCTGAATGTATGGACATAGAAAGCATTTCAAAATAAGTCGCAACAACTTGATGCCATATATGTAGCTACTGTTAAAACGGTGAGCAACTTCCCAGGATCCCCACGCACGTAGGAACTACGACCGACGGACAGCTGTCAGTGCATATTAATTACATTTTTTTTTCGATTACATGCTTTGCGAAACGGTTGCAAGCGGACTACTATTACCCGTTTTCCATTCACTTTATGTAATCAAAAGGTCACGCCGTGGCGCAGTTGGTTGAGGCACTGCGCTACAAACCGGAAGGTCGCGGGTTCGATTCCCGATGGTGTCAGTGGATTTTTTCATTGGCATAATCCTGTCGGTCGCACTATGGCCCTGGGGTCGACTCAGGCTCTAACAGAAATGAGTACCAGGTATGTTTCCTGGGGGGTAAAGGCGGCCGGTGCGTAGGGCTGACAACCTTACCACCTTCATGTGCCGACTGTCTTGAAATCTGGGAGCCTCAACCTCCTGGAACCCTCTGGGCCTGTCCAGGCCTGTGCAGGGATTGCTTTACGTAATCAAGGCACTAACTTCTTGCAGACAGAAAGTACTTCTAATGTCACATGATCTAACCGTCTCTGTGTTCATTAACTTGGGAGTTTCAAATCGAAAGGCGATTCATGAGAACCGGTAACCTAGACGATGTCCTTCAGAGGCGAACAGCGATTTGTATCTTGCTGACGGGAAACAGCTACAAAATATTTAATGTGCATTCCGACGGGAAAAAGATATTTATGATTAACTGACTATATTCAGAGAACTGTTATCATGTCGCGATCACAACGGTACATTCCACCGCCAGTCCAGGGCCACCTGCAATATCTTGCGCTAACACAATCGTCTGCCAAGAAACGGCGATTGTGATTCTGGTTGAACTGTATCGTGTTAGAACGTTATATTCTGGGTGACCGCGTATAATGTTAAAATACATTCTATTCTGGTTGAACTGTATCGTGTTAGAACATTATACTTGTATTCTGGATGACCGTGTATAATGTTAAAATACATTCTATTCTGGTTGAACTGTATCGTGTTAGAACGTTATATTCTGGGTGACCGTGTATAATGTTAAAATACATTATATTCTGGTTGAACTGTATCGTGTTAGAACGTTATATTCTGGGTGACCGTGTATAATGTTAAAATACATTATATTCTGGTTGAACTGCATCGTGTTAGAACGTTATACTCCGGATGACCGTCTCTAATGTTAAAATACATTATATTCTGGTTGAACTGTACCATGTTAATATACGTTATGTTCTGGTTGAACCGTATCATGTTAATGTTCGTTGTATTGTGGTTGAACCTATCATGTTAATGTACGTTGTATTGTGGTTGAATCGTATTATGTTAATGTACGTTGTATAGTAGGTGAACTGTATCATGTTAGTGTACGTTACATTCTGGTTGACCTGTATCATGTTAAAACGTGTTATGTTCTGGTTGGACTGCATCATGTTAATGTACATTATGTTCCGGTTAAACGGTGTCATGTTAATTTACGTTGTATTGCGGTTGAACCGTATCATGTTAATGTACATGTTAATCATGTAATTGTGGTTGAACTGTATCATGTTAATATATCTTATATTTTGGTTGAACTGTACCGTGTTTATACACGTTATATACCTATACTGGTTGAATTGTGTCATATTAATATATGTTATGCTCTGATTGAACTCTATCATGTTTCTATGCGTTACATTCTACACGTATAAATACTCCATTTCAGCCCATTACATTAAGGCAAGGACGTTTACAGCACCATGTCCACGTGACTGTTGCTACACAATACTTCTCAGCTAATTGACGGATTTTAATAAAACTCGATCAAAACAGCATGCCACTAAAGACGCCACCCTACGTTTGCACATATTCCCTTCCTGTCACCACTAACACCAACACGGTGACCATCCTAAGATGAGAAACGCATTGAAGTTAATGATATAGGGGCATCAGTTTCGGTGCAATAAATAGGTATTAGGAAGACACTAAAACGTTTTAAGACAGTTTTCTGTACAAATTAACCCTTTAAAGACGAAGCGTATCTGTTTTATATAAGGACTCAGTGCGTACCGCGCTGTAAACACTCTCCACTTCGGTTATAAAAACCAATATCTTAATGTTTTATAAGGCAAAAGTTGCTGTTTGTTCTGAGATCCGTACAAAACACATAAACGCAATGTGGGCACCACGTAGAATTTTTTAATGTTAAACCTGGTCGTATGTAAAGTTACCGCTAGGCTTTAAAAGGTTAAACCAGCTCGATACACAGAAATCAATATTAAGCTGTTATTTTCAACCTTTAGAGACACAAATGTTATATTTTCTACGCAGACACAGCAAATGCCGTATTTTCGGCCTTATAAAACTCGCTTCTTTTCCTGAAAATCTCCACTGAAATCATTTCGCGTCTTAACACCGTAAGGTGAAAAGGCCACTAAATCCGCACAAATATCTTGCAAATTATGGGTCGTCTTATCGCTTGTAAGGCCGGGGCGTGGGGCTAGCCACCCCACTCCCTTCTAGCGCCGAGGCTAACGAAAGGGTGGAGCTATACCTCTACTCCCCCTTGGGCCTTACGCCTGTATAGGGATCCATTTACCTTTTTTTCATCGCTTGTAGCGTCTTATGAGACGGGAAATACGATGTGTGTGTGTGTATATATATATATATATATATATATATATAAATCATATGATACGAAAAGTTTGTTACAAGTTTACACGATTTCACACGGTGACCGTGCAAATCATAAGGCCATATCTGGCACAATTAACACACTCTAAACCGGTACTGCTGGTAATTATGAATAGAAATAAAGGCATAAAACCGTATACTTGCCACCACACTTACGGCTAGCGCTAGAGTCGCCACTGGCTGAAGCATCTGAAGGAAAGCAGAAGACGTGTGCTTCCCAGAATTTCTTTTTTGCCAAGTTACGTAATGTTGCCGAAGCAGGAGTGTGACTTTGTGTGATACAGCCTAACCGTGCACTGCGACTGCACCGGACAGTTCGACCAGCAAAATACACGTTCGTAAAGCACACATGCATTTATCTTCTGTTACGTGTTTCAGCCTTCTGGGCCGAAATAATTATACCTGATATTTCCAGTCTTTATGCATGCCAATCTACACCGCATCCTACCCCAAAAGACTGGTACCTACATCAGCACCGCTGTGAGAACCTCAAATTTCGCATGATAATTATCCTTGATCACATTAATGTCAATATAAAAATTCGCAAATAAATTCATGTTGGTAAAACGCGAGCAGAAGATGTAGCAGGCCCTGATCAACAGTCGGTTAGCGAAAAATACGGGGATGGTCTCAGACTTCTAGCGTAACACTCGTACGAACTCACTATATGACCTCCTGGCCGATCCCAGTGGCCGCGCGGTCTAAGGCGTGGGTCTGCGGCCGAGGGCTTGCTGGGATCGTGGGTTCGAATCCCACTGGGGGCGTGGATGTTTGTCTCTTGTGAGTGTTTGTGTGTTGTCAGCTAGAGGTCTCTGCGTCGGACCGATCCCTCGTCCAGAGGAGTCCTACCGACTGTGGTGTGTACAATTGTATGTGATCTAGAAACCTCTACAGTGAGGCGACCTAGGCCCGAGTTGGGCTGTTGCGCCACAGGAAAGAAAGAAAGAAAGAAGGAAAGAAAGAAAGAAAGAAAGAAAGAAAGAAGGAAAGAAAGAAAGAAAGAAAGAAAGAAAGAAAGAGAGAAAGAGAGAAAGAAAGGAAGAGAGAAAGAAAGAGAGAGAGAAACAGAGAGACAAAGAGAGAGAGAAAGAAAGAGAGAAAGAAAGAAAGAAAGAAAGAGAGAGAAAGAAAGAAAGAAAGCAAGAAAGAAAGAAAGAAAGAAAGAAAGAAAGAAAGAAAGAAACCCCTTCTTAGGGTAGGTCACCTTTCAAATAGTGCCCTCTAATTTCTCATTACAAAATTACTGCGTCAAAGCGTTTTCTAGGAAGCTGATTCTGTCTCTCACGCACTTTAGACGGTTCCCATTAATTCTTAATCAAACCTTTTTCAAACCTTTTAAAAACAACTTAGCTGATGGACGATTACAATGTTTGCATAATTCGGAACAGGTTTTCATTTTATCTTCTGCATATTAGGCAAGCGGTAAGCGTCCATAAACAAATAAGGCTGAAGACATTAAGAACATTATAAAATGGTCCACACAAACAGCGCTTCCTTGCATGAAGCTATACACACAGTCCGCTACTGCGCTAATCTGTTAGTATTTCGACAGTGCTCAACAAAAAAACCTCATAAATTAGTTACACCTTGACCACTGGACATCACGGCTCTAATAACAGCCACATTAACAAACAAGGCAGGCAACGTTTGTATAATGTAACAATGTGGCGAGTTCGCGTAACCATTGTTGCAATGGAAACTAAACAATGCGTTCTGTGTATTGTTTAACTACGTGTCACTGTCAATACAACAATGAATACTGAAAAAATTCATTTGTGGCGAATTTATGTCGCCGGCAACAATAAAATATGGGCCCGCGTAAGTCTTCGCGTACAGTGTACAATACTGTTGTCCGGTTTTAACCAAATTTGGATTTTCTCGACGGATTTTCACAAAGGTCACAAATACGAAATTTAACGGAAACCCGTCCAGTGGGAGTCACGATGATGGATGCGGACAGACGGACGAACATAACGAGTCTAATAGGAGCTTTTCGCGACTATGGAAAAATGCTTAAAAACGTTTCACCGAAAGACCTATGGGAAGATCGGAAGATAATATTAAAATGTACCGCCGATAAATGCACAGTACGGAGGTGACACAGATTTTGTTCGCAACATGGTAAATCGACAAGATTTTTTGATCAAGGTGACGAACCTTATTACTTCATAACAGAGGAATACTCCACCAGTTCAATGAATGTCAACGTCACAAGAAAGTCCCTGTACCGTTCAGTTGGTTTGTTACTGACAGGGGAAACCAAATTACTCGGACAGAAAATTGTCCAAGTGGTATTTTTTCGGCCACAAATCTGATATGAACTGGCCTGGGATCGAAACTGAGTCTCGGCCATGACAGACTGACAAGTAACATACCAACTGTGTCCCTGTGAATGATGTCGTTGCTTATACAACAGTTTTAAAGCACCCCGAAGGAGGTTGACGCTCCCAGATTTCTAAACAATAGGCACATGAAGGTGGTAGGTTGTCAGCCCTACGCACCGGCCGCATTTACCCCCCAGGAAATATTCCTGGTACTCATTTCTGTTAGAGGCTGAGTCGACCCCAGGGCCATAGTGCGGCCAGAAGGATTAAGTCAATGAAAAATTCCAATGACACCATCGGGAATCGAACCCGCGACCTGCCGGGTTGTAGTGTAGTGCCTCAACCAACCGCGCTACCGCGTGTCTCCCTTTAAAGCAAATATTTTGCAAAAAAAAAAAGCAAATGATAAATAATTACTGCCATTTTACACATACGCACCGCTTTTTCCCCCGTAGCTTCCGAAAAATAACATCGAAATCCGGAATACGAGTATAATGCAACACAAATAAGAGGTTCGCGCAGTATATCTGTCACTAAATATCCCAATATCAGAGCGTACCCAAAACACGTCACTAGATATGAAAATAGCACAGCGTGTCCGGTCGTATATGCTACCATACGTGGTAATGGGAGACCTTGGTACGTGAGTTTAATGGTTTGCCCGGTAATAGATGTTTCATGTTCTTAGCTACAGCACTTAAGAATTTCCGCGTAGGGATTACACAGTTCATGGAGTTTATCTATCATGCAGCTTGCGTGCAAACAGCAGCACAGTCGTCCTACGGCGTATACATAACGCGATCATACTACGTGGATGCACGTACATTCTCAAGAAAATCAAGTCTGAAACGCCAGGACAAAGGAAAAGAAAGAAAAAGAAAGGGAAGAAGACTCACAAACCACCGGCGTCTTTCCTGTGCTGTTCCTTTTCTCTAAAGTCACATTAATTAATTAATTAGTGCATTCATTCATTCATTCATCCATCCAGCCATTCATTCTGTCGACTTTTACGACAGGTACATAGCCTCTTCCAAAATGAGTTCTCCACGGAGTGCGATCTAGTGCTTCCTCTTTTAATTTCCAGTATCTTCTCTTTTCCTTAAGGTCGTCCAGTAGCTGCTTACGTCTTCTTCCTTGTATTCCCGTTATTTATATCCTTCCTTCTAACTTCCCTTCAATCACGTGTTTTAGACGGCAGTTCCTACGCAAGATGTAAGGAATCCCGTCGGCCTTCCTTCTTTTTATTGTATTTAGGATATTCCTCTCCACCACGGCTGTATATCCTCGTTCATGTCTCACACGATCGGTCCAACCGATCTTCTGCATTCTTCTCTAGCATCACATTTCAAAACTTTTCAGGTATTTCTGATCAAAAAGTAGTGCGAGAAAATGATTTTAATGTCCCCTGCTTTTGTTCCTTTCTGGTACAGACCTGATAGTTTACACACCCGTCTATTGTCATTAATTACAATCACCTGTTGTTGACAGCTCCAGTTGTAACAAGTCTACGATTAGAAAGATTGAGTACTGCCGTCAAAATGTTTCGTGCACACACAGGTACATATTTACTGCATATATATATATATATATACACGTATATATGAAAGGTTATTTTAGAACGGTAAATTATATAGCCTGCATCAGGTTTTGAAAAGAAGAAAGAGCCAATAGCTGATACGCTTTCTTGAGTCTGAAACAGCAAAGTCAGTGCACACGCCCTTGGCGTCCAACCACATACCACTTCTTGTACAGGTTACTTTTTGCCCTGCATGTCACTACAGCCCACTTCCGTTAGCCTTACCACATTTCTGCTCTATGGCTCGTGTAGCCATACAAACATGAACTGTACTATTAACCTCTCTTAATATTCTTCATTTATTCATCGACAATTCCAATAGCTCTAATTACAAGCATCGACAGATAGGATAATCAGCTGATAAACTAGTACAGTTAATCGCTTAATTCCTAAGCAGTAAGATGGGTATTTTTTTTCCTGGCACGACAGCCCCCAGTGGGCCACGGCCTCCTCACTGTCGAGGCTTCACTATCACACTCAGACACGTTACAGTCGGTAGGACTCCTCTGGACGAGTGATCGGCCCGATGCACAGACCTCTACCTGACAACACACAGCACTGACAAGAGACAGATATCCATGCCCCCGGTTGGATTCGAACCCGCAATCCCAGCAAGCGAGCCGCCGCAGACCCACGCCTTAGCCCGCACGGCCAGTAGGATCGTCAGTTCTAACGCGTACGTTCTTAACCAGTCATAATGATTAAAACGGACAACGTACATTGCTTCTGGGATGATCCAACTACCTTTAATACAGCTGCAACATGTTTTGTCCTATCCGGCCACTGTCAAGGAGTTCAGTTTAGTACAAATGGAGGTATCAAAGGTTTAAATACGCGTATAGAACATCTTTCCTGAAACGGTAACAGTTAACCAGGGGTTTAAGAAACTCCCTGTTGCTATGGAACCCGGAGGTTCATTGCCGAGTTTAATGAAGTGTGCCAATCCTGAGCCAGTTCATCTTAGCGTCACATCTACGCTGAGCCGTGTCTGCCACTGACATTCATTCATTCATTCATTCATTCATTCATTCATTCATTCATTCATTCATTCATTCATTCATTCATTCACTCATTCACTCACTCACTCCGTAGTCCGTCTTACGATAGGTCCATAGCCTCTTCCAAAGCGAGTTCTCCACAGAGTGTGATCTAGTGCTTCCTCTTTCAATTTCCAGTATCTTCTCGTTTCCTTAACCCTTTAAAGACGGAGCGTATCTGTTTTATATAAGGACTCAGGGCGTACCGCGCTGTAAACACTCTCCACTTCGGTTATAAAAACCAGTCTCTTAATGTTTTATAAGGCAAAAGTTGCTGTTTGTTCTGAGATCAGTACAAAACACATAAACGCAATGTGGGCACCACGTAGAATTTTTTAATGTTAAACCTGGTCGTATGTAAATTTACCGCTAGGCTTTAGAAGGTTAATGTCATCCAGTAGCTGCTTACATCTTCTTCTTCCTCCCGTCACTTCTATTCTTCCCTCAATCTTTCCTTCAATAACGTGCTTTAGAAGGCAGTTCCTACGCAAGACGTGACCAACCCAGTTAGCCTACCTTCTTTTTACTGTACGTACGATATTCCTCTCCTCCTTGGCCCTATGTAATACTTCTTCATTTCCCACACGATCGGTCCAACTGATCTACATCCTTCTCTAGCACATTTTAAAGCGTTTCAGGTATTTCTGATCTAATTTCCGAAGTGTCCAAGTTTCAGCACCATACAAATCTATCCTACAGATATAGCACTTCACCAGTTTCTTCCTTAAATTTAACTCCAATTCCTTGATGAAAATAGTTTTCTTCTTGTTGAATGTTGCTTTTGCCATGGCAATCCTGGATTAAATTTCATATGTACATCTTGCATCGTTCGCCATCGTACTGCCCAAATAGTTATTCTATCAAAATTCTCCATGCGCGTTTCTTCTTCTCCCCTCGGTGCTACGTGTTCCGCCCATCCCCCTTCATTTACGCATCCTAACTACCTGGCGATTAGTACAAATTATCGGGGCCTTCATTGCGTAACAGACTCCATTCTTCTTTTACGTCTCCACACCTCCCCCTGATAAAACGTTATTTCCTGAGTGATCTGTAAACACTTGTCCCACGAAATGTGAACAGGTGTTACGTCGTTTTCTGATTTTATCGCTTACTTAGTTTCAACATCCAGGAGGAGCCATGCCAAGTGAAGAGAAAGTTAGCGACAGGAATTGCTTCTGAGACGTCGGATAGTCGGTAATAACATAGACTTTATATACCAGGGGTTCTGGGAACCAGTCACTAGTCCTGACAGTAAAAAGAAACATATAATAAGCATTCAGAAAGTAAGCACCTTGGATATGTGTACACATGTTAGCGTTTTTATGTTAATTTATGTAGAGCTAATTCTGTAGGCAGTGCCAATGGGCTTTCATATAGATTTCTGGAATATTCCAAAAGCAAAGAGATTAACCCTTTAAAAACGAAGCGTATCTGTTTTATATAAGGACTCAGTACGTACCGCGCTGTAAACACTCTACACTTCGGTTATAAAAACCAGTCTCTTAATGTTTTATAAGGCAAAAGTTGCTGTTTGTTCTGAGATCCGTACAAAACACATAAACGCAATGTGGGCACCACGTAGAATTTTTTAATATTAAACCTGGTGGTACGTAAAGTTACCGCTAGGCTTTAAAAAGTTAAAGAGAAATATATTAGACCCAAGATGTCCTCCTCCGTTCTGACAAAGAAACAGTGCATCTTTAACACTTGGTCACAGCCGACACGTGACCACACGCCCAACATACGCCAAAACACCCTCGGAGAGTCTGCAGTATTCGGATCAAGAAATTCGAACAAAACGTATTGAAACAGACGGTAACAATTATGGGTTTCGAAAACTTGACTTTAAAAACAGGAGTACAGGAGGTGTCAATGGTGAACTTTATACAGCGTCTGTGGTAGCTGAATGGATGAATGTGGAGTGCTGGTGGAATGAAAGTGACAGGGAAACCCCCAAAAACACGGAGAAAAACATGTAAGAGTGTCACTTTGTCCACCATAAATTCCACATTAGACTGGCCTAGGATTTATCGCGTACCTCCGCGGTCAGAGACCGGGGACTACCCGCCTGAGTCATAGCAAAGGTAAAGGTAACCCATCACAGGCCTGGACAGGCCCTGAGTGTTCCAGGAAGTTGAGGCTCCCAGATTTCAAGAGAGTCGGCACATAAAGATGGAAAGGTTTCAGCCCTACGGACCGACCACCTTTACCCACCACGAAATATACCTAGTACTCATTTCTGTCAGAGGCTAATTCCATACCAGGGCCATAGTGCGGCCGGAAGGATTATGTCAATGAAAAATTCGAGTATCGCCATCGGGAATCGAACCCGCGACCTTCCGGCTTGTAGAGCAGCGCCTCAACCAAATGCGCCACAGCCCTAAAAACGCTGCGTCTGCAATAAATTGAACACCAAGACTAACGAAGAAAGCACAAGGGCGAAGGACGAAATTGAAAATGTTGGATTTGAGGTTTTGCGGCCATGACTGTGCAGATTACTATCTCCTGGGTTTGTGATGCCGTGTAGTCTAGTAGTTACCAACGTTTCGGAAGTACATGCTGAATTAATTTCAGAGTATAAGACTTCTTTAACCCTTTAAAGACGGAATATGTCTGTTTTATATAAGGACTCAGTGCGTACCGCGCTGTAAACACTCTCCACTTCGGTTATAAAAACCAGTCTCTTAATGTTTTATAAGGCAAAAGTTGCTGTTTGTTCTGAGATCCGTACAAAACACATAAACGCAATGTGGGCACCACGTAGAATTTTTTAATGTTAAACCTGGTGGTATGTTAAAGTTACCGCCAGGCCTTAAAAGGTTAAAAGGTCATCACAAAAAATAATAAATAAATAATAAATAAATAACCAATTATCCGTTTAAAGACGAAGCGTATCTGTTTTATATAAGGACTCAGTGCGTACCGCGCTGTAAACACTCTCCACTTCGGTTATAAAAACCAGTCTCTTAATGTTTTATAAGGCAAAAGTTGCTGTTTGTTCTGAGATCCGTACAAAACACATAAACGCAATGTGGGCACCACGTAGAATTTTTTAATGTTAAACCTGGTGTTATGTAAAGTTACCGCTGGCTTTAAATGGTTAACTGACTGACTGTCCTCACACGGACCACACTCGCCCGTTCTGGTTTAGCAGTAACGTCTAGTGTCATGGTAGGCATTACTATGTCGGTGTATCTGGAGCCTTCAATTTGACACGGTGTCGCTCATCTAACCACCAAGACACGCGTCTGTTTAGCTGCGCATCACAAATGTCAAAGTCGCAATTTGCAACATACATCAAGCTCTTACAAGGTGCGCACCAAACCGACAAGTTTGTAAAACCGCGTGGGCACTGGGTGCGTTCTGCCCTGAAGCAGTGTTTGTCTTCAGGAAACGTGACACTGCATCGCAGTTCGTTTTCAAGATCACGTGAGCTTGGGTAACTGCGCAATAAATAACACTAGAAAGTTTTTACAAAAATGTATAGCGTCTACTTCCGTAAGTTACTTAAACCTACATGAATACGTTAGCAAGAATTAATTGATAATTTAGTACACATACAAGTTTCGTTTCGTTTCGTCTCGCTTCGTTCCCTTTCGTTTCGTTTCGTTTCGCAGTCCTTCCCTCTTCTACCTACTTGTTCATAGGTGTAGAGGGTTTTTATTTTCACTTGATCACACAGAAACACACATCATAGTCGGCAGGTCGCCTCTGGACGAGGGATCGGCCCGTCGCAGAGACCTCTACCTGACAACACAAACACTGTACAAGAGACAAACATCCATGCCCCCAGTGGGATTCGAACCCGCGATCCCAGCAAGCGCTCGGCCGCAGACCTACGCCTTTGACCGCACGGCCACTGGGATCGGCTGAAATACAAGTTACTAATCCATTTTTGCACAATTTCTGCTAATTCATATTGAGACTCTGTTTAATTTGTCCAAATATAAGTCTGAAGTTTCACATTATCGCCCGGTAATTATAAACAGGAAGGAAAATATTGAACGAAAATTTATGCTACATATGTATACAAAATTCCAAAGTTTAATTCCAGTTGTTTATGAGTCACTGTCATTAAGCACTAATTAAATATAGATTTCGCGCAAGCCACAGCTTTTAAATTTAAAAAATTGCATATTTCTGTAACATTTAATAACTCGACATTAATCGTCTGCATTGACCACCGTGTTAGCACAGTCGGCTGCAGAAAATGTATAAAACATAAAAGCCGAGATGGCACTATGGGGGACAGGAGAGGTGTATATAGGATTTTGGTGGGGAAACGTAAAAGAAAGAGACCACTTGGAAGACTCAGGCGTAGATGAGAAGATAATATTAAAATGGATCTTAACTGCGTTGGGCGTTGAGTAGATTGATCTCGCTCGTGATAGGGACAAGTGGCGAGCTCTTGTGAACGCAGTAATGAAATTCCGGGCTGCACAAAATATGGATAATTTCTTGACTATTTGAGTAACTACTAGCTTTTAAAGGGCTCTGCTCCAAGGAGTCACTTAGTTAAAAGTTAAGATGACCTTTGGTGCAGGAATATGCGGAAAAAGTAGCCTCAAATCCACCGACTGGTTCAGAAGTTATAAACACACGGACACCACAATATAAGCCGATGTCTCTGTGCAAAATAAAATACGCGAAGGTCAGCGTGTCAAAGACCTGCAGGAGCATTTCAACACAACAAAGTTTGCCGCACTTTACGAGTGTGTACAGAACAAATATCCATTGAGATAAACCTCTCAAACAGCTTTGAGATTTTACTTACTTTTAATCTCATTTTTATCTCTAGCTCCACAATGACCTCTCCTTCTGTAATAATTTTCCTCTGCAAGAAGACATAACGCCGATCCCAGCGGCCGCGCGGTCTAAGGCGTAGGTCTGCGGCCAAGCGCTTGCTGGGATCGTGGGTTCGAATCCCACCGGAGGCATGGATGTTTGTGTCTTGTACAGTGTTTGTGTTGTCAGGTAGAGGTCTCTGCGACGGGCCGATCCCTCGTCCAGAGGAGTCCTACCGACTGTGGTGTGTGTCTGAGCGTGATCAAGTGAAAATAAAAAAAATTCTACACCTGCTGTGAACAAGTAGGTAGAAGAGGGAAGGACTGCGAAGAAGACATTAACATCATATTTGATGTGCAATATCTCTACTACAAATCAACGTTAATATTGTTCATCCATGGAATATCAATTCGAAAGAAGACCTACATAAATGTTAGGTTTTTGAACAAACGCTGTTCAGATCAAAATATTTTGGAAATGAAAGCTGTATCAACTGATCAAAAGAGAATTTTATTACATACAGGGTGTATCAGTTTAAAGTCCGCTGAATTTTCAGCGGGAAGAATTGACAATTCCAATGTCTAGCTGCCGTTTCCAGAGATAACCCTTCCACTGAGTTATAAGCATTGGCTTACTTCTGTCAATACGTAACTAATAACAAGAACGACTGCTGCGTAACAACAGAACAGCGACAGAATGGGAAGAATATACGTCTGATGGCAGGACTGTCCTTTGTTTTCCTCATTCTGCTGAAAATGTCTTTCGTGCTGTCACAAAGTGTTGTAGTCTGGGAAGGAAGCAGCGAGTACACACGTTTCGGACGGACATAGTGCTTCGATCTTCAACTCGCAACACGTTTCCACTCACCCACCACAACACGAGTACAACACGGTGTGACAACATACAATATCCTAGAAGCCTGGCTCTTGAAAGCCGGGAAATCCTCCGTCGTACAAAGTATGACAAGAATTTTGGGTTCCAGCTAAAGACGCCCACTTTACTTCAAATTCTTTAATATAACAGGTGATCTCATAACGAAATATCTCCCTGTATAACATTCTTGTGTTTGAGAGACTGAGTTACTCTCGGTTTGCATAGTTAGGGCAGAGCTTGGTCTGTGAGCGACGTCACAACTCCGGTTTCCAGGGTTAGGATAGAGCTTGGTCTGTGAGCGACGTCAAAACGTGAAAGAAAGTGACACTAATATTGTAAGGAATTCATCAGTCATCGTACTCGTAAAATCAGAAATGCATGATGAAAGAAGCCATCGATTATCGTGTGAATATTGCGTCCGCACGTCGACGACTGGCCATATTTCTAGTAAGTGAATACGTACACAATTTAGACAGCCACACCTGTGCATAATTCAGTTCAGTAAAGCGACGCACTATGTCTCTTGAGTACAGACAACGTCTATAAACAGAAATGTGTTCCAGCTTTACAAGAACTTGCCCCAATTTTAATTAGATTTTATCTTTTTTTCAGGTATGGTACTCAACCTTGGAGTTCAGCTGTTTGTTCTCCAATTTCTTTTCCTGCCCCAGTACACGGACAAGGCAAGATGTTTCTCCATAATTTGCATTTTTTGACAGTTTTGTTGGGTTATGTTCTTTACCTAACATTCCTAAGGTCGTTAAAACAAAAATGGTTTAACCATTCAACTGGCATGAGGGACGTATGGAAGATATACAGCACTTTGGCAGAGAATCCAGTAGGCATAGACAGACAGCACTGCTCCGAACGCTCGGCAAATGACGTCACGCCGGCAATGTTAGCCACTTAGAAAACTATTGACTTAATTTTTTATTTGTGCCTATGTGGTTCTTTGGTTTTGAATAAGGTGATCACTCGAGCAGTCAGTTACTTAATTGACCACTTAGGTAAATGACTAATACAGGGTATCCCTTTTATAGTGTCCCTGAGCATATCAGCTGTCATGGGAAGCCCCAGAGCGTGCATACTTTCTATATGGTACGAATTCCGTGCTCAGGGACACCCTGTATATGTGCAGCAAATTTCTTTTTGAAAATCTAACAGTCGTTGGGATTATCAAGACTTTGACGCTTATTATGAAACTTGAAGGTTCATGACCTTACTCACAAAGGTCCGCTTGTGTTACGTACCCTCAGCCAGATCAATCCAGTCCGCAATCTGACATCCTGCTTCGTCACATTCCATTTTAATATTATTCTCCCATCTACGCTGGAGATCTCCAGTACTCTCTTCCCTTCAGGTTTTCCGACTAACCATGTGTCATTCATTTCGCATCCCTCCCATTCGTGCTAAAGTCCCACACGTCTTTAATGAAAACTGGAAGTACACTTAGGTTAATTAACTCCATATTAATGTTATCCTATCATCTACGCCTAGGCCTTCAAAGTGGTCTGAACGAAACAGGCCACTTGGAAGAAATAGGTGTAGATGAAAGAACAACATTAAAATGGATATTAAAGCAGCATGACGGAAGGGGGCGGATTCGATGAATTTGGCCAAGATATTGAAAAGTGGTGGGCTGTTGTGAACACGGTAACGAACCTTCGAGTTCCATAACATATGGAGAATCGGACTGTGGGACTGTTAGCTTCCTGTACAGAACTCGGCTCCATGGGGTTATTTACGTAGTTAGTTGGTTGTTGGTTAGTTGGTTGGTTTGTTTGTTTGTTTGTTTGTTTGTACGTCTGCCTGTTTTCAGTTGAATGAAATCGAGAATTTCGTAATTCATCTGTTCATTTCTTCAAAATCTCATGAACTGCAACTCCTCCACATACTTGGTCAGCAGAATTCTGGCATTTTAGTCTGCATGTTTCGGCATGAACTCGGCCGATAGCCCTGCTATCGCCAAAATAAGCCTCTCAATCCATCATCCAAACAACAAACAACCAAACAAGTGACCCATCTTGACCAACGAGGCCAAACAAGGCGTGAGTCATCCTTTTTTTAGCTTCTCTCATTGTCATCAGCGGGTGTAGTCACACAGTTCCTTGCATGAACGAGTGAATATTTCAACTCGAACACAAATTCATTCGAATCACTAGTACTTGTTTAAATTACAGCACAGCATAACTATCTACCGCTTTGAAAGTCCTCCGTAAATATATGGACTGTACATCAAAACTGTAATCTTTCGTTTGCCAAATTACACCGAACGCCAAACAACGTAAGGCCGATCGTGACATCTACATTTTTATTACTGTCTTAATTTTCTCGGCAAATAAAATGATCACGTTCTCTTCAACTGGCACGTGTATCTTTCAATGAGAAAACGAGATTAATATATCCGCCTGTCAAGTTCAGTTAACTTGCACCAAACCACCGCATATATCCTACAAACATTCAAATGTAATGTTTCCTCTTGCCACCCACACATGTTTTCCCAGCTCCATGGGCACGAGGTATATTCAACCGGTACAATTTAAATGTTTAAATAACATAAATAATAATAATAAACAGTTGGCGGTTATGCGACAACGCTATAATGTTGTATGAACTGTTAGGTTATGTAGCAATGAAGGACAGCCTGTCGAACTATATTTTCAAGAGTCTTGTTTAACCTTTTAAAGCCTAGCGGTAACTTTACATACCACCAGGTTTAACATTAAAAAATTCTACGTGGTGCCCACATTGCGTTTATGTGTTTTGTACGGATCTCAGAACAAACAGCAACTTTTGCCTTATAAAACATTAAGAGACTGGTTTTTATAACCGAAGTGGAGAGTGTTTACAGCGCGGTACGCACTGAGTCCTTATATAAAACAGATACGCTTCGTTTATAAAGGGTTAATGATGCGCTCAGCTGAAATTATACATTTTCCACGATGGATGAATGAATGAGCATAGGGCATTGGTGGAACGTTACAGTCAGGGCAGAAACTACGTACTCGGAGAGAAACCTGTCCCAGTGCCACTTTGTCCACCACAAAATGTCATATGGACTGACCTGGGATCGAAACTGGGTCTCTGCGGTGACAGGCAGACGACCAACCGCCTGGGCAGGCACGGCTCTTGAGATGATTGTAAGTGATGAGTTGCGGTGTTAGTGTGTGTTGAGATGATTGTAAGTGATGAGCTGCGGTGTTAGTGTGTGTTGAGATGATTGTAAGTGATGGGTTGCGGTGTTAGTGTGTGTTGAGATGATTGTAAGTGATGAGTTGCGGTGTTAGTGTGTGTTGAGATGATTGTAAGTGATGAGTTGCGGTGTTAGTGTGTGTTGAGATGATAGTAAGTGATGAGTTGCGGTGTTAGTGTGTGTTGAGATGATTGTAAGTGATGAGTTGCGGTGTTAGTGTGTGTTGAGATGATAGTAAGTGATGAGTTGCGGTGTTAGTGTGTGTTGAGATGATTGTAAGTGATGAGTTGCGGTGTTAGTGTGTGTTGAGATGATTGTAAGTGATGGGTTGCGGTGTTAGTGTGTGTTGAGATGATTGTAAGTGATGGGTTGCGGTGTTAGTGTGTGTTGAGATGACTGTAAGTGACGAGTTGCGGTGTTAGTGTGTGTTGAGGTGATATCTGAGCGCTCGATGTGAGGGGCTAAAGCAACACAAGATTATCTTCCGTCAAGGTAACACGTCCCTGGATTCGAAAGCCATTCCAACGCAGTGCGAGACAGATGTGGTATAGTGATTACAGCAGTGCAATAATGGCCATTGCTTACAAACAGTGCCAGACTATCAAGCTGACTGTGTGAAGTCCGTTTTGACAAACCAACAGCGCTTAGCAAAGATACGTACGAACTGTGAAGCTCATATTTATGCAGTTCTATGCACTTTCGTCTTACTTTCTCTAACGTAAGCTTAAACATTATCCTCAAAACCTCAAACATTATCCTCAGAACCTCAAACGTTATCCTCAGAACCTCAAACGTATCCTCAGATCCTCAAACATTATCCTCAGAACCTCAAACGTATCCTCAGATCGTCAAACATTATCCTCAGATCATCAAACATCATCCTCAGATCATCCAACATTATCCTCAGACAATCAAACATTATCCTCCGATCCTCAAACATTATCGTCAGAACATCAAACACCCTTCATCCATCCACTTCACTTTTACTGAGGTAGATCAAGTTTCCTTCCCGTTCAAAACCACACGTAAACTGACAGTGTCGTGTTTACTAATCTTTGCCCCCCCCCCCACACACGCGGCGGCACAGGGGGGGCTACACATTTCCACTCCGAAGTTAAATGCGTGGAGCTAGTGCTCTGCTCCCCCATACGTCTTCATAGCACAGAGGGACAGCTTTGCTTTCAATTTAACTAATCCTCCGGTCGCTAGACCTGTACCGTACTCTAAGAGGAGCATCAAATCTACTGCTAACACAGCTTGTCAATAACAGACACTCTGCACAGCACATTCATAAATTCTACTGTTGATAAAACTCATCAGCACTTGGCACATTTACACTGCATACGACATCACTGTATTTAGTTAAACGTCTGCTACGCACAGGAAAGATTTCACATTAAATTTGTGTATCTTAACGCTATGTAGGTACAAACTGCCTTATGTCAAGCGTTTGTTCATCTAAGGCATTCCATTTCTACAAAAAATCTGACAAGTTAAATATAAGGTCCATGTAAACCACGGACTCTTGTAGACCGACATCGGCAAAAATTAAATTCTACTACTACTACTACTACTACTACTACTACTACTGGTGCTACAGTCTATCTTGAATCTTGGCCTATTCTACTAGTGGCCTCCATTGGCCTCGATCCTGCGACTTTCGCCTCCAATTTATACTGCCCATTTCCTTCAGATCTTCCTCCACTGAATCCAGCCACCTAACAGCAGGTCTGCCTACTCCAATAATCAGTGCCCTCCGGTTTGTGGAACGTTAGCTTCCTACTAGGGTCTTGCACCTGTCTTGCACAGATGGTCTCAGCCACTTCAGCCTTCCTGCTTTGATCGCCTTCGCTATTGCTGGTTCATTACCTTATTTCCAGTGGCGCAACCGGCCCTAGTGGGCCAGGGCCTCCTCCTGATTGAGGCTTTACGATCACACTCGGACACACCACACTCGGTAGGACTCCTCTGGACGGGTTCTGGTTCGATATGCGGTTTATAAAGTTAATAATTAACCCTTTAAAGACGAAGCGTATCTGTTTTATATAAGGACACAGGGCGTACCGCGCTGTAAACACTCTCCACTTCGGTTATAAAAACCAGTCACTTAATGTTTTATAAGGCAAAAGTTGCTGTTTGTTCTGAGATCCGTACAAAACACATAAACGCAATGTGGGCACCACGTAGAATTTTTTAATGTTAAACCTGGTGGTACGTAAAGTTACCGCTAGGCTTTAAAAGGTTAACTCTTGACCTCCATAAGCCACTTTCCTTAATTAGTAAACAGACCCTTCTTATTAATCTTCTTCCAAAGGGAAATGAAATTCGCCCTACAAAATTTACATCTCCATATTGAAGTCACAGTAAATCCACTAAGTTCTCTGGGAAATATAACATGCGAAGGGCGAGATAATTACCCAAAGATAACTTCACGGAACTGGCTCTGCTTGAAGCGGGGAAATGGCTCTGCCTGAAGCAGGAAACTGGCTCTGCCTGAAGCAGGAAACGAGAAATCCCCTGACACGTCATATTTTTACCACATCATATAGCTACGTTACGTAACATTCTCTATTTTAGTGAATGTGTTATTGAGTGAGCCACACCCTACTTGCGATGGCAATCACTGGTACAGGACTATGTGTTCTCTGTGAGGTATGCGCTGTTGGCTAAGAAACAGTTTTTATAATTGAAATAGAATTAATTCACCGTGAGGTGGAGACTGAGGCTGAATAAATTGTCAGCCATCGAGTATACAATACAACACAGCACAACCAGGTGACAGCATTCCGACAGATGAAATTAACGGCAGGTTCGTGTAAGAATAAATAAACGAGCGATGAAAGATGTCGTGGAACTGCGCGTGAATATTATGATTTTCCATTATATGACGGGCACGTGGCTATTATATATACATGCGTTTAAATCATACATAACCCATACGTACACATACAGACTAGCATTTCCTTCCAGACAGTGTGTTGCGTCCAAATAAAATTTTCCCACGACACAATACATGACCTTCCATTAAATGCTCACTTAGAGCATTCTGTATAAACAGCACAGACAAACCACACGAAATAAGAAGAATTCAATTACGTACAAAAACGTGCATAAACACCGATGACGTCACATACTTTGTTCCCTCTAAGTGGGTAAACATTCTTTGTTCCTGGAGGAATACAGCACGACTGAATTCCCCACCCACTCCCCACTAGCTGTAACCATTCCTGTAAATCGCGCTCGGTCTTGATTCGCGAAGTTTCCAGTTCGAATCTTTCCTGCAGCATGGAATCTCGTTACAGAGTCTTATGTCATGGGTGCCCAATCCGCGGCGGCGGCGGCCACATTTGTAAATCATGTAGTCTATATATTACAAGAAAATAAACAATAATTCAGTACCACTTATCTTCATTTTTACCACGAGCACTAAAATAATTACAGACATTTCCGCCTCAGCTATTCATAAACTTCTGGGGGAAGGGGACCTTGCGAACATGAAAAGGCCATAATAAAAAACTACCTTCCTTATTCGTGGATGGTAAATCACAATCCAGACCATAAGTGACGCGGTTTTCTTTCAGAGGTCAAACAAGAAAGTCCTGGAGTTTCGGTGAAGGACAGAAAAATAAACTACAAGGAAACATACGCCATTAAAATCTCATCGGAATGTGAAATCAATAAATGTTTATCCAGAAACCGACAAAAATTCCAGGTTAGATATTAGGGAAAATTATGTCTCATTCTGACGCAATTTGCTTGTAATTCCACATCATGAAAGAGATCATGGTCCTTACGAAGTTTAGCTACGCGTGTGAAAAAGCCGGGTAGCGAACAGTTGCTATTCCAAAAGTGCATATGTGCCTCTGTATGAATAACGCACGTCCTGAGTGGAAAGCTGTACTCCAAGGTAGTATGTCTGTCCGAAAACGTGCTCTTTGCTTTCTTTTTTAAGCATTCACGTCAAACCAAGTCACTGCATACATACACTGCGCCCTCTGTGAAATACATATCAGTACATAGCCTCTTTATAAGTGCAAACGAACACAATTCAAGCTTTCCAAAACAGTAAAACAATATCGGGTTTTCAAAAATGTATATACTGGTACAGAAAGGATAGTAAGTTATATAGTCACAAACTGTACAGAGGGTATTCACGTCTCACAGAACGTCCTGTATATCTGGCACGCTGTTGTGTTCGTTTAGAATGTTTCAGATATCCCGGAACCAACGTTAGGAATTGTCTACTGGTTACACCCGTGTGGATCAGCCGATGTAAAGCCAGGGCAATAGTTGCGTTCATGTAACACAGTTCTTTCTGCCGTAAGGTTAGAACTACGCTCCTTTCAGCATGACGTGGGTTGAAATGGAATTCAGTCCAACCCTCGCATCAAAACTTTGTTGTATGTAGAATAGACTGTAGGCGTCTTCAAGTGTAGCTCATTCTAATTAAGGAAGATGGGTCTGGTCACCTCGTTACATACCGCAAATGTTACACTATTCTATGACGTCATGGCTTAGTATAGTCTCACAGGTCATGTATCATTAGCACTGCCCTGGTGACGCCAAACATAATGGTCTGGGTCAGTGTTGTACAAACGTTCAGTACTCCTGACCGGTAGGCGTACTTCAGGGGTCCAAAAATTCTCCAAAAATATAGGAGCCACCCCCCAAATTTTAGACGCCAGAACTGATGTTTTGGCAAGTTTCGCAATGAAGATCCAAAATTCTGGACTCGCCTGTAAACCCTGCTGTTATATGACTTTTCTGCTCGCTGCATGTAAACTGATACACATTTTTATATGTGAGGAAAAACAAAATAAATACACTAAAAATATCAGACGCCACCGTATAAAATGTAGTCGCCTGACCCACAAGGCGACCGGGATTTGTGCACCCCAGGCGTACTTATTAACCCTTTAAAGACGAACTGTGTTCGTTTCTATATAAGGATTCAGCGCGTACTGCGCAGTAAGCACTCTCCATCTCGGTTATAAAAAAACAATCGGTTAACGTTGTTTAGGGCAAAAGTCGCTCTTTGTTCTCATATGCATACAAAACACATAAATGCAATGTGAGCATCACGTAGAATTTTTTAATGTTAAACCTGGTGGTACGTAAAGTTACCGCTAGGCTCTAAAAGGTTAATGAATTAAACATCACAGAATTACAACCATAGCACATGTGAAAACAAATTACTGATGTAATATGGAAGATTTCGATGCAACATGTCTACAGTTTTACTTAACATTTAATGTCTTCTCAGAGTTAAACATATTATGAAAGTGGCAGCACAGGGTCCTCTAATATTTCGCGGACATGTACGAAGAGTTCAGCTGTCAGCGGTCCAGGGTTTGAGGAATACATCTTTTCCCAGCCTGTGATCCGCTGACCACTCGTGGTCCGCAAAATTTCTGTGGCTGGTTCGAGGGAATTTCTATAGAATTAAGTTCCTCTACTGCAGACCCTATATAAAGACACGTTATAAATTCTTTGAAAGGGTGGAAGAGTTCAAATATCTGGGAACAACCCTAACGAAACGAAACTCCATTCGTGAGGAAATTAAGAGCAGATTGAAGTCGGGGAATGCTTGCTATCATTCGCTGCAGAATATTTTGTCTTCCAGGTTGCTATCCAAAAACACAAAGATTAGGTTATACAGAACTGTAATTTTACCTGTTGTTTTGTGTGGGTGTGAAACTTGGTCTCTGAAACTGAGGGAGGGACAAGGCTGAGGGTGTTCGAGAACAGGGTGCTGAGCAGGATATTTGGGCCTAAGAGGGACGAGGTGACAGGGGAGTGGAGAAGGCTACATAACGAGGAACTTCATCACCAAACATAGTCCGGGTGATCAAATCGAGAATGAGGTGGGCACGGCATGTAGCACGTATCGGGGAAATGATATTTACAGGATTTGGTAGGGAAACCTGATGGAAGGAACCACTTGGGAGACAGGCGTAGATGGGCGGATAATATTAAAATGGATCTTCAAGAAGTTGGATGGGGGCATGGACTGGATTAAGCTGGCTCAGGATAAGGACAGGTGGCGGACTCTTGTAAATAAGGTTATGAACTTTCGGGTTCCATAAAATGCGGGGAATTTCTTGACTGGCTGAGGGCATGTTAGCTTCTCCAGCAGGACTCTGCTCCATGTAGTCAGTCAGTCAGTCAGTCAGTCTGTCAGTCAATCAGTCAGTCAGTCAGTCAGTCAGTCAGTCAGTTAGTTAGTTAGTTAGTTAGTTAGTTAGTTAGTTAGTTAGTTAGTTAGTTAGTTAGTTAGTTAGTTAGTTAGTTAGTTAGTTACTGCAGACCACGTGCCTTTTTGTATATTCACCTGGGCTTATTCTACTATAACGACTGTTCATAAAGATATTTAATAGTTCCGTTACTTCTCATGTATAAATATTAAACATAACACATCATAACTGAAAACGTCTAACCTAAGCACCCAAGCATAACCTTTTCAAATTCAGAGAAGGCAGTTAAAAATTGTTTTCCATACCACTAAGTTGCATCATATTATACATGCAGTAACACTTAAAACAATCCACACCAATGCTCCTTCTAAGCTGCGCGGGTGCGCGGCACAGCAGTAACAGCAATGCTCCCGCGCACACTGAATTGTAGCCGCGCAGCTGGAATTGTTCGAATTTCGTTGTAAATATTCTAATTACGCATACCTAAAAAAAAAGTGCCGCGCAGTCATCAGGTCGCGTAAAAACTTTCTGCTCACAGCAGTAGCAGGTCCGCGCAGCTGTAAAACAAACTTAGAGGGAACGTTGAAAGAAGGCAACATTACTCTTGAATTCGACAGAGTGTTTCGTCCCCTGTCTGACCTCGCATTGCAGGTGGGTGACTCAAACGTCACACGTGGCAGCCCCTCCCCATGCTCCACAACCAGTGTAAGTTTGGCCGAAAACGGAAAGTAATAAAGGGCACTTTACTGACGAGGACGAAACAGTTTTTGGTCCCTATCTCGCCTAGTATTGCAGTGGGGTGACTCAAACATCACACGTGGCACTCCTTCCCCATGCGCCACAACCAGTGGATGTTTTGTAAACAAGGGCGCTTTACTCTTGAGGCCGAAACAGTTTTTCGTCCCTACCTCGACTCACATTACAGCGGGGTGACTACCCAAATATCACACACGGCACTTCCTCCCCATGCGCCACAACCACTCCAAGGTGGTCGAAATCGGGCATTAACGAAAAACACTTTACTTTTGACCCCGAAATAGTTTCTCATCCCTACCTAGCCTTGAATTGCAGTTGGGTGGCTGAAACATCAAACGTCTCACTCTCCGCATGCGCCACAACCACTGCAAGTTTCGTCGAAATCGGTCAGGAATGAAGGGCAGTTTACTCTTGTGGCCTAAACAGTTTTTGGCCCCTATCTCAAGTCACATTCCAGCGGGGTGACTCAAACACCATGTGTCACTCCCTCGCAATGCGCCACAAACACTGCAAATTTGGTCGAAATCGGGCAGTAACGAAGGGCACTTTACTTTCGGGCGGAAAATATTTTTCCTCCCTATCTGGCCTCACACTGCAGCTGGGTGGCTCCAACACCATACATGGCACTCCCTCCCCATGCGCCATAACCAGTGTAAGTTTGGTCGAAATCGGGCAGTAACGAAGGACACTTTACTCTTCAGCCCGAAAGAGTTTTTCGTCCCTATCTGGCCTCGCATTGTAGCTGGTTGGCTGAAACATCATACATGGCACTCCCTCCCCATGCGCCATGACCAGTGCAAGTTTGGTCGAACTCGGGCAGTAATGAAGGACACTTTACTCTTCAGCCCGAAAGAGTTTTTCGTCCCTATCTGGCCTCGCATTGTAGCTGGTTGGCTGAAACATCATACATGGCACTCCCTTCCCATGCGCCATAACCAGTGCAAGTTTGATCGAAATCGGGCCGTAAAGAAGGGCACTTTACTCTTGAGGCCAAAACAGTTTTTCGTCCCTATATCGCGTCGTGTTCAGCAGGCGAATTCAAACATCACATATGGCACTCTCTCGTCATGCGCCACAACCACCGCAAGTTTGGTCGAAATAGGTCTGTAACGACGGGCAGTTTTCTCTTGCGGCCGAAACAGTTTTTCGTCCGTATCTCGCCTCCCATTGCAGCTGGGTGACTCAAACATCACAGGTGACACTCCTTCCCCATGCACCACAGGCACATGAAGTAACCGCTGGTCCTTAAAGGGTTAACCTTCCTAGGCATTTCGATCGAACATTTAATGCACATAAAATCCAACTGTAATTTAACCTTTTAAAGCCTAGCGGTAACTTTACGTACCACCAGGTTTAACATTAAAAATTTCTACGTGGTGCTCACATTGCGTTTATGTGTTTTGTACGGATCTCAGAACAAGCAGCAACTTTTGCCTTATAAAACATTAAGAGACTGGTTTTTACAACCGAAGTGGAGAGTGTTTACAGCGCGGCACGCACTGGGTCCTTATATAAAACTGATGCGCTTCGTCTTTAAAGGATTAATTATCGCTCACAGTTTAAAAATAAGTAAACACTAGTTTCCTTATGCTTGAAACGTTCCCTCGTTCCTGAGACTCGTTAGGGTCCTTCCACACTCCCAATGAATCTTCTGCCACAACCCAAAACCTACCATGACAGAGACCATCTACTTCAGGGTCAAACGATCCCCAAAATTAAAACAGACGCGAACTTCCAACCACGCAGCCGAATATACTGACACTGGATGACAAGTGGAGGGAAGGTAACAAAGACCCAGAGAATGGGCGACCAAGCAAACAGTACCACAGCAATTCCGTGTGTTGCCTAAGACAAAGCATTTGTTCACGCCTATAAAATTACTTTCCAATCTGTCCGCATAGATACTTTTATAGTCACGTCATAACAGAATTCGGCAACCAAAATCGTGATGTCGAAAGTGGAGATTTCAATAGGCGAATAAGACACGAACCCCGCATGGTCCAAACCATAAAAGGAGCGTCACGTAGGTTAATTACTAGCGAGTGTAGATATGGAATACACTAATGAACGGAAATGCGGCGATCTGTTTAGAATAACGTTGTTATGGTACATTATTAACCCTTTAAAGACGAAGCGTATCTGTTTTATATAAGGACTCAGTGCGTACCGCGCTGTAAACACTCTCCACTTCGGTTATAAAAACCATTCTCTTAATGTTTTATAAGGCAAAAGTTGCTGTTTGTTCTGAGATCCGTACAAAACACATAAACGCAATGTGGGCACCACATAGAATTTTTTAATGTTAAACCTGGTGGTACGTAAAGTTACCGCTAGGGTTTAAAAGGTTAACCATTCATTATATCTCTAGTCTAATTACTCTATTGCTTCAGGTTTGAAGAACTTGCTCTTTATCTGCTAATGCTGAATGTAATCTACATCTGTCCGTACGTAAGTGCAAACACTGATCCAATTATAAGCATACTACAGACGCCAGCTGACAATTTTTTGTACAGAAAATCAGCATCAGCATAAGAACTCTTTACCTATAAAACCTTCCACGATCTCAACATGGCAATAGTGCGCAATTTTCCTGTGTGAACAACTAAACCAAGGGAGCAGACTCCTTATTAAGGGGCTAACATTTCCTCTGCTAGTCATGGAATTCCCGGCGTTTTATAAAACCCGAAGATTTAGTGCCGCGTTCACAACAGCCCGCCACTTGTCACTATCCAGAGCTAGATAAATCCAATACATGCCCTCCCACCCTATTTTCGTGATGACAACGTATCACAAATTGTAACTTATCACGTCCCCCCGGGAAAGGACTCCGGTACCCACTGAATAAGGGGCTAGGTGGCTCCCCAAGCCGGTCTGAACGATGTGGAAAACAGAAAAATCTCTCACCGCTGAAGAAATCTGACCGCCGGCCCGTCCAGCCCGCAGAATAGTTACTATATTGACTGAGCTATTCCGGTTGCCAAAAATAAATATAAACACAACTACATATACGGTTGTAACATGCATTTTCGTATCTTATTTTCCATGCTGCGTCACTTCCTACCTTACCGGGGGGGGGGGGGTAAATGCTGCGGCCTTAAGCAGTCGGCAGTCCGTATCTGTCTTGCCTCCCATTTGTATTCTAGAAGAACAGCGTACAGACCCTTAGGCTACAGTAGCAACACACGGTGCGCAGTTGCAGACCTCCCTGCAAGACTGACGTCACTCCTGAAAAGTAAGAACATATTTTTGTTACCATTTTATTAAAAAAAGGCGAAATTACGCGAAACGTTTACTTAATGCTGCCAAGTTTACAACAAAACTGTAATGGCGTATGAACTTTAGTAAGGCGTTCATTACATTTAAAATATCATATTCTCTCGAACACGGGGTGGCGTGGTCGGTATAGCGACTAGGCTGCGGATTGGACGGTCCCTGATTCGAATCCCGGCAGGTGAAGATTTTTATCTTTTCTGAAACGTCCACAGCGGCTGTGGGGCCCACCCAGCCTCAATAAGTCCTGTCTCGAGAGTAAAATGCCTGGGGGCTGAAGCTGACCACTGACCTCCATCTAGTAACGAGGTTAAGAATGCGTGGAGCTATACCTCTGCCCCTCCTATATGCCTTCATGCCGTGAACTTTAACTTTACTTGTACCACACGGCCTCACGTCCATAAGAAATGTTGGCCTTCCCTGGACTGAAATTCAAGAAACTCAAATGTTCATCAGCATACGTGCCGATGTCTTATACTTAAATTCAGCCAGACTGGGTAATAAATGCGGAAAATACTGATCCTACGTAAAGCATGAGTTTCACTGGGCCGATTTTCACGAAATTCATAATGGCTCAGAGAATTTGTTTGGGCATTTCTACATGGAATTTTGTCCAAATGGGACAAGAAAATGTATAAAATAAGAGGAAATGCCATTAAGGCCCATAAGTGAAGTGCGGTCTTGCCTGGGTCGACTTTCACGAAACTCAGAAATTCTCAGTGACACTGCATCGCAATTTCTATATCGCATTTCAGCCATATCCATGAACAAATATGGAAAGCAGAAGTTGAAATTAATTTAAGCCCTAAGTACAGAAGCAGCGACAGAGTCCATCTTCATGAAACACGTGCTTGCTGGGCATCTTTTTTGCAGAAACAATTTCACGAAAATTTGACAAACGGTTCAGTCGCTGATACTAGGTCACAGGCGGATGAACGGACGTTGTCTCCACACAGGCTTTTTTTTATTACTTTGTGAGGAGCGCCTAAAATGGGGCTTTATCCATCTTGCACCTAAATTTTGAATTGTTCAACAGGTTGCTACTACGCACGCGGAAATCGAAATGTTGGTGCAATTAATAATACAGCCACACAGAAACTACCGTCGCGTCGGTTAGCGACGTGTAACATGTGAAATGCCCAATCGAGTGGTCTAATTGGAGCTAACACAACACAGTGTTTGTGAGCCCTTGTCACCTTTTGCTACACACGAATGAATAATTGCAACAGAATACGCTGTAAAATATAGACCAACCCAACATAAAGCTGATACGTATATAAGCTTTCACTAATAATTGCTCTGGCGTTTTTATATATGTGTTCCTAAGTCACCCCCCCCCCACCCCCCAAACAACTTTCTTGCCGAGTTCCTTCTTTCCTTCATAGACACTTGCCTGATTTATGGCAGATCTGCAAAAGCGAAAACCGAACTAAGTAGAAAGAGTGGTTTAAGGCCCTTCTTTACGGGACTAAAGCACTGTGACTTAACAGAGAACCACCGCGTCCTGAGAAGTCGCCAGTTGACACTTCATACGCTGATTTTTTTAAATACTTACAGAAGTAAGATTGATGATTAGTTACAGACTGGATGGGCTAAATACGCCCAATGATAGCGCATTTGTCAGTCTATTGCTGCCTAATGCAAAAATATCGAAAACATCTGAAGAGGGTCGCACCCAAGATGGGGGTTGCCGAGCTGCAGCCCCCTCCAAACTGGGTCCCATCAACTAGGGGAGGACATCCCAACAGAAAAGCATGCCAGTCTAGAGGCATCAAGATGGCAGTCCCACCACTAGACTTACCTTGCGAAAGGCCGGTAACCCATCCAGGGGACATTCTGACCTACTCATAAACCCCCCAAAAGGAAGAAACGGACCAACCCTCCCAAAAAACGAAATTAAAAAAACAGATTTTGCAGATATTATGATGTCAAAAGTTTTACATGATTTACTCTTCAGCCGAAATCAGCCACTGAAATCGGCTGATGACTAGAACATTAGAATTTCGAAAAATAAATTAGTAAAATTTAAACAATTTTTAAAATCACTGTAATAGGATTTTAGCCCCAGTCCCTAAACCGTTTTCTAGAAACAGGGCGGCCCATATTTCTGACGTATGTTTTTCGCTCATCGTGTGCCTAAATTTCGAAACAGGAAAATAATTCTACACGTGTATACGACTACCAGTTTAAGAAGACGAATCGGACAGACAGACGGCGGTTCGGCTCTTAAATAATTACACGGATTTGTGATTTGAAGGCATTACTCAGAGTGACGTCACACATCCATCTCCATTTCGGCGCAGCAATATTGTCGGCTTATTTGGATCATACTGTAGGGGGCACACATCACATAACATCACTCTGTGATCACCGCCCCGAACCCGACTACCGCTTGCGCTGTTCCCCATAATTACAGCGCTTACAGCACAGATGTGCCGCTCTATAATTAGACACGAATCAATCGTTTTAATTTACAGTCTAATTTATCATGACCTAGCAAGTTATCGAACACCTAGTCTCTTGCTGGCACACAGACCGTCCTGACGGTGGGATCATGTTTTTTCTCGGTCCCTCCAATCAAATGGCAGGAAATTACATCAATTAGGCCACGATCGCCTCCTTCCATATCCCTTACAATTCGTCATCCACCATTCACCCTACCATCCCACGCTATATAATCTGATACACTGAAGGTTAAGAATAAGAGGAGCTATACCTGTACTCCCCCTATATGCCTTAATGGCGTGGTCAGGAACAACTGTCACTTTTACACCTTGCATTCACTGTGTAGATAAGGGTGGCACGGCTTAGAGCTGACATGATAATGTTGTTCGAGAGGGTATCTGCAGCCACGCATACTGCTCTCTGAATCAGTTTATCATTTCAGAAAAGGGGGTTTCCAACACAATTTGAATATTTCTAATCTGCTAACAGCACACACAAATAGCCTATGCAGTGACATCCTTGTGGCACTCTATATAGGGATTAGATGAGTCACATACAATCATTAATTTAGAAGCAATGTACATGTTTTTAATGATGTCTACTTCCAAGGATGCAATAACCACACATCACTTTGATGTGCATTTCTGTGGCAACTCCTATGACAGAAAAATACAGCAAAGATGTTTACACACATATACACACACACACACACACACACACACACACACAAACACAAACACACACACACACACACAAACACACACACACACAAACACACACACACAAACACACACAAACACACACACACACACACACACACACACACACACACA